>SMSQ01025873.1:129780-176251 GCA_019453375.1 Ctenoplectra terminalis | reverse complement strand
AAAATGGTAACCGGGACTTCCCAGCCGCCGTACTGGATGACAAAAATTTACATTGCGTGAGAAATCTATGGTACACTTGGTCCGTGTCGCTGCGTAAAATTTGAAATATTTATCGATGCGATCAATAATGATACGCATGGTTGTAATTACTATTTACCATTACGTAACGTAATCATTATGACCGACACGGTTAATTAGCATGTTTCCAAAAATATAACGTGAAAATTTCATCCCAAAATTTTTCTGTCATCTATGTTCAAAACTTGGCGTATAGACAAAGTTTGCGTGCCCTCTAAAGGGAATATACCGAAACTTGAACGATCAGTCGCAAACTTATTAAGCGAGCGTTTTATAATACCGCGTTCGCCATTTTGGATCAGAATCGCAGACAAAACGTTGTATATGTTGTGGCAAGACGACTCTTTTTCATGATTTAAACAACATCACGTCTTAGTTTTGTTATACTAAGAAACAACGAAGAATGGCAGAATATTTGGCATCGATCTTCGGTACAGAGAAAGACAAGTAAGCTCAATTTTCGAATTAACATTTATTTTCATTGTACAAGCTAAAGTAAACGATGTTACTTTTCTTTATTTTTACAGAGTAAATTGTTCGTTTTATTTCAAAATCGGTGCCTGTCGACATGGAGATCGGTGTTCACGAATCCATAACAAACCAACTTTCAGTCAGGTAAAAATATCTTCCTTAACCTTCAAACTTTTCCAAACTTCTTTAACATTACTGAATAATTGTTGTTATATTATGTGACACAAACTACATAGACACACTTATTCCTATTGAAATAAAAATAAACTGTTTCAGACTTGCTTGTTGCAAAATCTTTATGTAAATCCTCAAAATTCAGCAAAAAGTGCAGACGGATCTCATTGTAAGTATATTGTAATAAAGTATTGGATTAAATTAGTATACTAATTCAATATTAAGAATAATTTATCAAATCGTGTAAACATTACTTTGCAGTGGTTGCAAATGTATCCGACGAGGAGATGCAAGAACATTATGACAATTTTTTTGAAGATGTCTTTGTTGAATGTGAAGATAAATACGGTGAAATAGAAGAAATGAATGTATGCGATAACCTTGGAGATCACTTAGTTGGAAATGTTTACATCAAATTTCGAAGAGAAGAGGACGCAGAAAGAGCTGTGAATGATTTAAATAACAGATGGTTCGGCGGAAGGCCAGTTTATGCTGAACTTTCTCCGGTTACTGATTTCAGAGAAGCCTGCTGTCGTCAGTATGAAATGGGGTATGTATTGTTCGAATACTGTTCAATACATTGTTGTAGGAAGCAAAATATTTTTCTTTTTTCAAGTATTTGAAATATATTTTTATTAAAAAGAAAAAAAAATTTCAATATTCTTGCAGAGAATGTACACGTTCAGGATTTTGTAATTTCATGCACTTGAAACCTATCTCACGAGAATTACGACGTTACTTATACAGTAGAAAGAAAGGTGGTAAGGGTCGATCAAGATCACGATCACGATCCCGCGGTCGTGATCGCAAGCGAAGATCCCGATCCCGTGATAGACGATCCAGATCAAAGGATCGCCGAAAAGGTAGAGACGATAAAGGTAGAGATGGACGATCTGGGAGGTATTAATTATATTATTTTTCAATTGTAATAATTCTTCACAATAAAACGATTTAAATTGATGTATCACTTCTTCGGCTGTTTTATCAGTGATAATACGTTTGCTAAAACGTTTCAAAATTTTGATTCATAAACCGTTTATCAAATATTTAATCTATTTTCAAACATACTGAACTCTTTTTAAGCAATAACATTAAGAAAAAAAGTATGGAAAATGTACTTCTTTGAAAACGAATAAAGTTTGATACACTCATAGATACTTTTAAAATGAAAGTGATACGAAATTATTTAGCATATAATTATCATATATTTAAAAATAGTGAGAACTATTTTTTTCTTTCTCGAAGTTATGTACCGACATCAACATTTTTCTTGTAATGATTTGAACTCGTATAATAGATATACTTTGACTGTAAAATGAATTCTTATAATTTCTAATAGATTACTAAATCTTTATATATAATCATTATAACTGTATAAAATTATCACAGTATAAGAAAAATTTTGCATGTGTAATAATAAAATAAAAGTTAGAAAATCACGTATCCTTATTTTTAATTCATTAGTATAAATTTCAACTTAAAAAGCTAGTATATAATACTAGCGCACTGGTAATACTCAAAACACAAAAAAGTTACTTTTATATACCTCAAACTATATTTAGCATTACTTCCAGCAGGAAGCAATAATTATTACAGTGTGCAAGAAATTATGCTAAATGTTCATGATATAAAAATGAATAAAAAGTACTTATTGATAAAGCATCATTGAATTCAATTTTGGAAAAGCTTCTATTTTTCCATTAGACAAAAAATTCTACAAATATTTCTTAAATTTCTTTCCACAAACATCAGTCTATAAATATATAGGCCAAATTACACACAGTATGCTATATTTTTAACAAAATTTATAATAATTTTTTCATATTTTATTACAAACTGGAATAATCAATTTCAATTGTTTACAACTCATAAAAATACCTTATACATAGGAAGTACAAAAACTCACCGGAATATACAAAACAAATAAAAGCCAAAACTCAGTAGGAAAAAAAAAAAGATTAAAGGTGTTTCGTCTTTATACAGCAGATTATTCGTTCGTTTAAAATGTGTTGAAAAATGAATTTTTAAGAAATACTTATAGAGAAATTTTTTCTCTCTCTCTCTTTACTAAATGTATACAGCTATGAAAAATGAGGTGAACAGCTGTAAACAAAATTTGATGAAAGAATATACTTTATACGACATAAATAAATTATCCAAATTTTTTTTATAAATAATTCTAGAATTAATATATAGATTGAATTATAGATATACGTTTTAACGTTGTAGCTGCATGTATAAAATTGTGATATGCGAATATTAATGAATAACGATGTAATGGGATGCACGCAATCGCCATTTAATACAGTCGATGTTATAAATCTATCTATAAACTATTGCTTCCTACTTCGAAATGACACGAATTTTTTAACAACTTCGTTAACGTCATTGCATCGATGTACGTGTATACATCACAATGTTGTCGTGAATATCACGGATAAAATATATTATGTCAACGTACGTCTTTCGAATTAATCGGTAATTTTTTTTTCTTTTTTTTTTTTTTTTTTTAAATGCCGACAATATTAAACACGCATCCATTTGATCTTACAACGCTTCCACTGTCTATTTGAATAGACGATACTTAAAAACATCTTAATAATTTTACAGGAATAAGTATAGCTTATTTTGCGGACATTAAGGTATAATACACAATAGACGCATTTATGTTTTCTTTCTCCAATGACTATTAACAATTACCTTTATGTAGTGTAAAAAGTATATTAAAGTGGTACAATTGAGTCCGACGGAAAAGACGTATCTTGTAGTTTATTCTCATCAGAATTTCTCCAAAATATACTGTATACAATATTTTACTTTACGTATAAATATATACAGTTGCATTATGAGAGCGCACTAGGTATCATTTAGTGTGACTCAGACATGAGATTGAGCAGTGCGCGATACTCTACTTTATATGTCTCAAAAGATACACTACCCCTTTTAGTGTATTTTATCTTATTTTTTGTGGTAGTATAGTGCTTGTGATATCCATTTACTTTGCGTCTAAGCACAGAGGTATAAATTGATTAATTAATTTCTTCTCTTAAGATAACTAACAGCTTTAGTAATGTCCTGCCCGCATCACTTGTATCATGAAAATATTTACACTGTTTAGGTTACTAGTTAATGATTACGATATTCCATAATAGGTTTATAGGATATGAGATCATTGTTTAGGGGGGCTAATCAGCATAAACAATGAACTGTTGATTATCCACATCTGCAACTTCAACTTGAACAAATTGAGGTTGTTGAAGTTGAATTTGTTGTACTTGTCTTCCAATAGCATTACGTGACCTACAAAAATAAAACATTTCGTTTTACCAAATAATATTTTACCATAATTTGTTTAACTGTTTCTCGTTTTAAAAAGTGTCGATTAAAAAAATGATTTAAACAAATGATAAATGCTTACTTAGCCTTCGCGTGTGTTAATATATGTGACTTTAAATTCGTTGATTGTGCAAATTTTTTGCTGCATCCATCGAATGGACAAACGTAAGGTCTATCTCCTGTATGAATTCTAACATGAGTACGAAGATTGAAGTCCAAACTAAACCTCTTGCCGCATCCTTCAAATGTACATTGGAAAGGTTTCTCTCCCGTATGGACCAACTGATGCCTTTTCAATTTCGAACTTTCGACGAAAGCTTTTCCACATTCCGCGCATACATGTACTCTTGGACCATGCGTATGTAAATGTTTGCGCATTGCACTATTATCTCTGAACATTTTTGTGCATCCTTTGTGTGGACAGGCAATAGTGCGTTCAACACCGTCTAAAACAGGTGGTTTGCGTACTTTCAATTTATGACCAGGCCTAGCAAATTCTGCCAGTTGTTTCGGATCCGAAAGGTCAAGACCTGGCATTCCATCGGAAATGGAGCTTCCAGAGTGATTGAATTTGGCATTGGATTTACCAGTCATGTATTCTGTGTAGTCTGGATCAGGCTCGGGATTCGAGCCTTCATCTGGAACATCCACCAGGTGAGGAGCTAATAGGACATTCCCTTTAACAACAACAAACAAGCAGTCCCAAACAAAAGCTACTGTATTTATTTTTCGTTATTTAAATCGCGTATTTTTTATTTGTATATAATAACTACATGTTTTTTACAATGGAATATTTTTTTAAATAAACTTTTTAAATAAAAAACGATGAATATTTAGAAATAACACTATATTAAAGATTAAACGTCACTTTTTTTAAACATTAATATTTTAACATACATTTTTTATACGAAACAAAAGCATTTTATTCATTTTTAATTTATTTAAAAAAAGAACTCACATATATTTAATATGTACAAGATTATACATATATATTAAAATAATGTCAATTTCCAAGTAGCGTAAAATTTATATAGATCGTAAATTTTAAAAAAACGTAAATTTACAAATTTTCGTATAAAAGGTAATTTACATACACATTTGATATTAAAAGAAAAATTAATGTTAACTATACTTATTTAATTAACGCTATGTTTAAATAATAAATATAACAGAGATATACATTTTAGATTTTTTTTTTTTTTTTTTTTTCTTTTTTTTTCTTTTTCTTTTTCTTTTCTTTTTATACATAGACAAAAATGTGTACATTTAATATTATCATAATCTGCAATACATCAAAACTAGAAGTAAATTTTTATTTAGAAAAACAACACGAACTACTGTTCTTTCTTATATATGCCTATATTAAGATATATTTAATAAATTAGTTTGATTATTCATTTATATAACATTAAAGTGAGATAAAAATGCAATAATTTATGTGCTTGTTAATCTACTTCATAATTTTTTTTTTTTTTTTTTTTTTTCATTTTTTTTTCTTTTCTTCTTTCGGTACTAATCATCTTGCAATTTATTTGTCAATATACGATTATGGTTCGAATTCGATTAAAATTGTTTCAACTCGTCAAAACGATTGGATAATTGGAAAAATTTGAAAAGTAACATGGATCTGATATCGAATGACGTAAGAACTTCGAACATGTTTCGCATTCGAAGGAACGAATTTATCTTTTTCAACTAATTATTGTATAAAAACAATAAATTGCACATCTGCTTCGATACAAATATACAGGAACTAATGCGACGATGGGAGGAAAAAAAAAAAAAAAAATATGAAGAATCAAATATTGTGTGCTTAAGAAAACAAAGATAACGCGATCATAGAGCTTTAGTCCATTCTGTTGTAAGTACGTCTCCGCCATTATCATTCAAGAGGATAGATCCACGTAAAAGAAGCCATTTTCAAAATATGGCTGCCCCCTGGCAGCATAATGGCGTTCCTTCGATCAAAACAAACAACGCAAACTGTCAACGAATTCGTCAATAATAAAGAATTAGAGGATTTATTTAGTTTTTTTGGTAAACCCGTACGTAAACCACAGTATTGATTCGACACAACCGGAAGTGCGTACGAACAGTGTACGTGGAGATACCCGTTACGAAAGTTTTCTAGCAAACTACTTCGGTGTTTCATTTAATGTTATCGAAAGTTTACAACTAAATGTAAAACTTACCGTCGTCGGTACCCGATGCCCACATTGTCACCGAGAATTCACCTTCGAGCGTCTTGATTTGCACTTGCTTCTGTTCCCACTTTCTAGCCTTCGTTTCCGAGCCCATTTCCCCAAAAATCGTATGATCCGACGATCTGAATTTCGACGAGCCGCCTTTTCTCGCCTTCTTGGGGCCCTTTCTCGACGGGCCGGGGCTTGACTCGACATAAATATCGTTCTCCGGGACCGGGATCTGATCGTATACGCTCAGCGGATCGCTACCGACGATTTCCTCTTGCGTCTGCAGTATGATTTCTTCGCGTCCTGGCTCTGGAAGTGTTTGAAGGGCTATCATCGGTTGCCCATCTTCACCTTCGATGGTAGTTTCCACGGTCTCGCAGGGTATTTCTACCGGTATCGTTTCTATTTCAACCTCTTGGATGTCTGGTTGGATCTCCACTTCGGTTATTATGTCCGAGGACGCCATATTAATCTCCGCTGACGCCATGTTACTAATCAAAATGGCTGGCCACGGTTACTCGCGCGACAAGCGGAGTAGCAAGTGAACTGATCACATGACGCACTCCCACCATCGCGATTCGTAAAGCGATCCTCATTCGAAACTCGGTGTACATATTTTTCATCCGAGCTTTCTTTCGGATCTTTCATTTCATTTTTTTTCCACAGGAATATCAACTTCGCTCGCGATTTATTGCGGCACACCTTGGGTAACTATGTTCGGTGAGTGTAATTAATATTTTTGTAACCTTTAATGTATTCGTTATACATTACGTTTCATATGAGAACCGCTAAAGTACTGTCTTCTTTTTTTAGCGACTACTCTATCTGCTGAGAAAATGAAGAAACATTTGCAGTTGAAAGAAAACCTTAAATTTTGGTTTTACGCGTCGTAAATGTTTCCTGCGTTATCCATTCTTGTGTTTGCTCATTTTTGTTAACGTTTTGTCTGCTTTTTAAAACTCGCGCGAATATACGGTTACCGTAAGTAGTATAACATTGCAGTGCACTTTTGTGTATTGAAAACAACAACGATATAGGTTATAATTTCAAGATTGTTGATACAATGGATTTGTCAAAAATTCCAAATGACAAAAAGTTATATCTTTGTAAATGGTATTTTAAGGGTAAGTAATATATGATTAATTATAATGCTTTGTTTGTATAAATGTATACGTACATTTTGTTTATTTCGTAGCTGGATTTCTTTTTCTACCATTTCTTTGGGCAGTGAATGCTATTTGGTTTGCAAAAGAAGCTTTTGTTGAACCGCATTACGAGGAACAGAAACAAATTAGAAAATGTGAGTTGCTATTATTCCTATATTCCATAAATTTTTTAACGCAAATATCAAGACACGTTTATTACCATGCTAGAAGATGTATAAAAACAAAAATAATCAAGTCGATTCGAGTCGTATTAACTGTACGTTATATTTTCGGCTTACATAAAAATCTTTGTTTCCTAATATGATAATACAGTTACAAGTAATATGTGTATTTTGTTGATATCAACTTTCAGACGTGATATTTTCTGCGATCGGAGCAACTATATGGTCGGCTGCTCTTCTAGCATGGATTATCACATTTCAAACGCAAAGAGCAGCATGGGGTGAATTTGCAGACTCTATTAGTTATATATTTCCAACTGGCATTCCTTGATGCTGTGATAAAATTATGTTTATTTAATTATTAATAACTATTATAATGTACATTTTTAACGTATAAATTAAAAAAAGAGATAAGACTGTTTCTTCTTTTTTGGTATGGATTAAATAACATTAGCCGAAAGTATAAAAAATATATTGTTTATTTAGGTGCACTTAAATGTTTCTAAAACTTAATAATAAGTATAAGTTTGCAACATTTTATATATTTTACACCATTTATAAAAGAGTTAATGTTGCAAATACATATTTGGAAAATTTATTTTCATATGTATCCATTATTCTTTGCTTAATGTATAAAAGTAAAATTAAACGGTTCTCCGCCGTCGTTTGTATACTTGTATATCTCTGTAAACTAACCTTGACAGAAACTAAAACAATACAACGTTACGTTAAAATTAAAAGTACTTATTATTTCTTGAATATTTAACATTAAGCAAGCTTACCAATAATGCCAACATGTCAGCAGCCATAAGCATGTAAAAAACGTTATGCCAGCCAGCTCTTGATACCAATCCTGCTAACAGAGGACCTACAGCAGCCCCGATACTTCCTGTTCCATCAATAATTGCAGTGACCGTAGCCAAAGCTTTCGAATTATCTCCTAAACTGGGATGAGTTCCTAGTTCAGCAGATACTACAGTTGTTATCAGGGCATATGGTCCATTCACTAATAGACCTGCTATTAGTAGTAATACTATGTTGGTGCCCAAAGCAGCGCCTCCGTTGTAATCGTATACGAATAACTGTATAATGAATTATCAAAAATTACAGCCTACAGAAGTAAAAGATCACTAATCTACCGATATCGACGATTTAAGTTGCATAAGATTCTTAACATTTTAAGTTACTTATTGAACGGTTGTTGACTACTTGTAATACTACTTTGTTATAAAAAATTTTGTAATATATATTATACGAATCAATACATACCGCCGGAACTGCAAATCCAAACATGAGTGCACACGTTAGAGCACTCATCCCGCTATAATCGGATAAAAGACCAGCTGCTATCGCGCCCACAATACCGCCAACATCGAACAAAGTAGAAATATTTGCGCTTAATGTTGCGTTATAAGTTGCTAAAAATAAACAAAAATATTTATGAAAAATTTTAACACAAAGCATATAATTTGTAATTAGTTTAAGGGATACTAACTCGAAGCTGCAATGTACAATGGTAACCAATACAGGAATGTATAGCTTACAAGTTTTGCAAAAAATAAGGAAAGAGAATATTCTATGACTCCAGGTATGGTCATAGCTCCTATGAATCCAACTGCGTTTCCTCTGTGAGACTCTTGTACGTGTCTATGTCTTGATAATATTGGACTAGTTTCCGATCTTAAACTTGCCAAATCCTTTTAAAGTAAACTTTTTATAAATACTCACAGAAGATATAGAGAAAACGTATGTATACATATATGCAAAGCATAATTTATTATACTAAATGTTCAAGAAATAGTTTAACTATTCGAATACTACAAACAATGAAATGCGATTCATGTTAATGCAGGTATGAAGTATAATATTAATTACGTAAGAAAAAAAAAAAAAACGAAGCATGCACTTACATCAGTATTGACCTGTTCGCGGTAGGCACAGCGATAGGTGAGACGCTAAGTACAGTAAATGAGTTACTTTTAGTGAGCATACATATGCAAAAAAAAACATGATAAATATATAAAATATATTTTTTAACTAATTACAGCATTACTTAATGTTACGAAATTAAAGAGTTAATTACCATTAAAGGATAAAAAGCAATTATCAATAGTTTCAACAGCCAACTTTCAAAACAAAGTGAGAATGAAAGTTAAACTAGTAATTTATTTTATAACGTAAGATATATACACGAAATATCCGATAAAATGTGGTGTCTACATTCCAGTGCTAGTATAGATAACAATGATTATGAAATACCACTATTAGTGCATAACATGCTCAAAGTTATTTAATAACGTTACTAAGGAATTTATTTAACTTACATCTTCAACATCGTTGTACAAATTTTCATCGTCTATACCACTTTCCTCGTCTGAACTATGGGGAGCATCGAATTTTCTATATCTAGATGGAACAACTGGAATACATCCTATATCAATAGGGTTTGGTGCTAGAAATAGAAAGATTATAAATCCTCCTAAGCCCATTACAGCTCCAGGTACCATGAAACTTAGTCCCCAATCAGATTCTACGAATTCAGCAGCTATTAAAGTGCCAAAAATATTTCCTAACGATGTATGGGAATTCCATATTCCAAAGATTAAACCTCTTTTTCCTTTACCAAACCAATTTCCTACAACTGTGACTACACCTGGCCAACCCGATGTTTGGAAAACACCACCAATTACCTAAGTGCGATAATAATTTATGATAATTTAATCCATAATAAAACTCATTCAAATAATAAATTATTTTTATAAACTTACCTGAACTAGAACAAAATACCATAAACTATGAATATTGTATGGTCTAGCAATACCAAAGAGATAACAGGATATACCTGATGCAAGCATGCCAAATGCAAGAAAATATCGTAGATTTACCCTTTCTGCTATGAAACCACTGCACAGATGAACGAAAAATTATTATCAAAGTAATCTGTACGATCTCTGTATCATAAATAAGCTCACTTCAATATGTCACCTGAGGAACATGGCTGCTGCATATGCAAATAGGAATGCTGAGTCTAACATGCCGAGTAATGCTGGGGCATGCGGAGTATCTGTTAACAAAAGCATAATTCATACGTGTACAAATAATTTTTAATCTAGAATAGCTGTTGAAATATGAAAATTATGCTTACCAAATGGAGCCCAATCACACCATGTGTCTTGATTACTACTGTTGATGAAAATGTTCGGAGGTGGCGATAATGTGCTACAGTTCTTGCTCAAAACATATTTTACCACAGATATAGGTTTTCTTGTCATATGGTAACACATGTACGCCAAATATGTGAGAGCTAAAATGCCACCTTGATGCCATCCCATTCGATTGGCGCGACAGTGAGGACCACATTTGGACATTGCACATTCTATGGCTTGCAAACCGCATGGTTGATCTCTCGACGAGCCACTCATATTTACCGAAGTATATTTTCTTCTCTTATTGACTAATTTATTATAAAGAATAAAAATATCTTGAGATTTATTATATAATTGTTATTACTTCGTATACTTTGCACTTTTTCAATTCATTCTTTATCTCTTCGTAAAATCAATGAACAAGTTTTTATCTGTATCATTTAAAACGACAGCAAATATCTTTAATTGTATATTAATACCTTAGAAACAATGAAAGATAATACTACGCACTTTTCTTTTCTAAATAACTACCTTAGTTTATAAAATTAACCAGTTATACATAATACTATCTGATAATTACAGTATTATTATTCCACATGATGATTACACTTTACGGTTTTCATATTATTGAAATAATTATGAATATTATACAACCATATCACCGTGTATGCTGATATTTTTCTCTTTTATTCCCTCCAATGTCACTTCTTCATATATTTCACAGACTTTCTCTTTTTCCTGATAGTTCTATCACATTTAACGTCTATTGTTTATCAGTGACACAATAATTTCCCCTGTGAGAACCACGGTTAGACCATAATTTTGATAAAGGAATTGACCGTGACTCATAACCTACAACAAAGAAGACAACAAATGTAATGACATCACCTACGTCTATGCGTTTAAAACAAATTTACCTTGTATGTGTTACGATGCTTTGCTACGGCATTTTCACTGCCTTTAAAGTAACTGCGAGAAATACAATTCTACTTCAAACGAAACGGAATGTTATCGGCAACGACAAACGATATCTGCGAAAGCGCATATGGTGAACTTAATATATGTATACGTGTACTTTATCACCGTCGACGCAATATAGCATAGAACGCTATTCAAGGTCACTTAAGCTCTAATTATTTCATTTACACTTATTGAAACAAATTTGAACATTCTATACTCGTAGAAAAATTAAAACAAAAATTAAACAAAATTTTATTTTCATTGCAATATATCACGAATAATAAATGTGTTTCGAGTAAAGCTAACTTTTAAAGTATTATAATTCATTTTTATCTATATTTTTTTTTTCTTCTAATTCTAATAAAATAGTCGTACACAAGGGAATACTTTGAAATCATTTAAGGATAACGATCGAAATACATTCTTGCTGTTATAATTACGTTAAAATATGTTTATAAGCGTAAATTAAGACAGATTTTAAGAAACAGATAAAATAATTTAAATAATAAATCAAATCTAATCTTATACCTTACCCGAAGATAAAATCGAACATAGATCTATCATATCGTGTGATTTTATGTTATAGGTGCTGAAATAGGAATTGCTCTGCAGTGCGCTCTAAGATTTTCAACGGTGGTTTCGGAAATTGCAACGTTACGAGAGCCATCTAACGAAAAATAAATCTATACATTTCAAGATGATAACAGTTACTGTTTATGTTGCGATTTTTTCTTAAAGGTATAAAATTCGGTGTGAAAGTATATGATAATGATTTCCAATGATTATGAATCTATTATTCAATGGCATCCAGAAATGATATTAATTTCCGAGGAACCGGTTACATGGCAAGGATTTTTAAAAGTTTCGAGCAATTCTGGACGAAACATTCGAATGAAACTAAAATTAGTTGCGCATAATTATCCATCATTATCGGATGCAGAAATTAAATTTGGTAAAGAAATCGCATTTATACGCAACAGAGGATTCGGCGAAAAAGTAAAGGATTTAACGTCCAACGCAGTTAGAGTATCAACGTTCTTAAGACAGTTACAGTCGTTGATTGTGAGTATAACAATTTTTTTTATATATTTTTGTTTATTGTTTCGGTAATAAAAATTATAATAATAATTATAATATTCTTTAAACAGAATAGCTTTATTAGTAACAGTCATATCATTGAAGATAACGGGCATGAAGCAATAGATACTTACATAGTGGAAATGTTAGAAGAATTGAAAGATGTACTTGAGATTCCATCTGTACGTAAGAAATTGATGACATTATTATTGAAATAAAATATCTAGAAAATCTTATTTCGAATATTATTTTTTATTAATATTGAAATTTTATTGTTAAAGGAAGTTCAAGTATTATCTGATAATAGTTTGAGCACGATCAAGCTGTCTTTGAACAATGTGGCTGTGAAATTGAAAAGGACAAAGTATAAAACATGTCCGTGGACTGTGGTTCATTCAGATTTGCCTGAAATACCTGCCCTTGGGCCTTTTGAAAAAAATATATCGAAACTGGCTATAGCAAGGAATAAACTTAAACTACAAGTAGAAATGCTTGAAAAAGCATGGTCGAATTTAAAGCAAATTGATGAGTAAGCGTATAAATATGTTTTCTTTTCAATTCTCTTTAAAATTTATAATTTAACATGGTATTATTTTCAAATAATTAGGAACTGCTGTGTGATAGATCCTGTTAAACCAAAACCGTGTCATCTTTATAGACGAATTTATTTAACACCATCTCTATCACTGTTCATTAAAATAGATGCCTTAAATGCTATGAATTTACCAGAAATTAAATTTATGGGTAGCGATACTGAAGTTGAATCAAAAAGAGAACTAGTTTCTAAGAATTTACACGTATGTAATATTTGTTATATATTGATATTTATGTAGCGGTATTGTAAAACGTATGGTATATTATAGTAACGATACTAAGTGCTATGGTATTTTTTCAGAATTGGAATCCAAAGTGTGACATTATAGATAATTTAATGATGTTATTAAATATAGACACATTTCCTAAAATGGAAGTAAAAGAGAAACTCAAAGAAGATTACAATGTTGTTGTTACCGATGAAGAATGTTGTATTTGTTTTTCCCTGGAATTAGATAATGAGATTTTACCTGACAAAGTTTGCAGTAATGAAAAATGTAAAAAACATTTTCATACATCTTGTCTACTACAAGTACGTTTGTACAAGTATTAGATACTTTTTTAATCAAAATATTCAAGTTTTATACAATATTTACAAATATTTATTTTATTTTTTAGTGGTTACAAACAGTTGCTGGGAATCACGTTGTATTTGATCATATTCATGGTTCTTGTCCTAACTGCCAAGAAAGCATATCATGTTGCATTAAATAGTACAATTTAATTATAAGTACTTAAAATTATTTAACATAATTATACTTGCGTTAATTTTACTATTCAAATACGTGTATATGCGTATAATTCATTCTCCTTATCCATTGTTCAACAGAACTGTTAAATTGACGAGTACCACATATTAGGATTAAGGTAGTACTAGTCATTTTATTTTCAAGTATCTCGGAAACTGATTTTTCATCTAATCTTCCAGATTTTATGTTTATACCATGAATATTGCTAACATCTAAAATACAAAGAGTAAGAAAATATTTTTAATTACACGAAGATGTATAATATATTATTCTCTAATTTATTATTTATAATATTGAATTCTTACAATAGGAGAGAAGCTGTTAACAAAAATATTTGATTTACCTTGCAATTGTGATATGTGTAATGTACATTTGAAATTCCAATAATCTGATAATGTTTGCAGTTCTCTTTTCAAAGGAATCTGTAATATATTTTGAAATCCTCCAATGAGATGAACTTTTGTTTCTTCCAATTCATCGTCTATAATTGATTTTACTATCGGATACATTGGAGCTATCCCACATCCTATACTAAACATAATAATTGTCTGAAAACTGAAAAAATATTCACTATTTTTTAAGTAATTTTATATTAAGTAATTTTACAACAGTATGTAAAATTTTATGTTGCATTGTTACAAATTTATAATAAATAATTGAATAACAAAATAATAATAACTTGCACACCTATTGCTTTCATAATTAAAATTGCCATATGGTCCTCTAACGCAAATGGTATCACCTATTTTTATATTCTTTAAATACGTGCTAAATTTTCCATTAGGATAAAGTTTGATTAAAAATTCAATAGTGTAATCCGTAAAAGAAATTGGTGTGAATGGTTTAGTAGTGTCGTGTAAGTGTAACATAACATGTTGTCCTGGATTAATTGATATTCTTTTATTATTTTTGAAATCGTTTTCTGTAACAGATAAATAATTGTTAACAAATGTCATAAATAAATGAAAATATATAATTTTCACATATAATAAATTTACAAGATAATTATACCTCGATATTGTAAAGAAACTAAAATATAACATTCAGAAGTTTTCTTTATATCGATAACAACAAAATTTTTGTACGCATATGAACAGAGTATATTTTGTGTGTTTTGGATTTTTATATTTTGTTTCTTTTTCCTTTCATATTCCTCAAGTAACTTTTTATGTACATCAAAAATACAAGGATCACATGAACAGTGACAACAATCTTCTTCTGATGGTGTTACCGGTCTACTACTATCATTATTATTATCAGTGCACATACTATTTAGAGTGATTTAAGTTTTACATACTCCATATGAAATAAAACTTTATAAGACAGGATCTAAAATTTTTGTATTTAATTCTATTAACTATTGAAACAAAAATTTTATACCGTCATAAGTACAATAAATAGTATTTCTTATTAATTTGTTTTCAACTTCGTATATCTTGCGAAATCTTTGTCAACTCAATGATTATCATTTTAGTACCAATTCGCATGTGGTATATTTATTACCACGTGACTACGCTAATCTAATATTAATATTTATTGTTAAAATTCCATATTTGATTCTTACGTCCAAAAAATTTAGTACATTTCTTTTGCAGATTACATGTTGTTATAAAATAACAAAATTAAAAAAAAAAAAAAAAAAAATGGACAATGCTCATATTATACAATCATATAGATGCATGCATAATATGCATAATAATGTCGTCTGCATAATCTATACTTGGCGATCAGCTGCTCAACTGTCAAAAATGACAGACCTTAATATTTACCCATATAAATGGTTTCGACGTTTCTTTTCATTACAGAAATTTATATAAGATACTTTATGTATAACCGATTTTAAAAAACCACGATTTCTAACATGTTATGGTATCACAATAATGAAACAAAATTATCTGCTAATTGCGATTGATGACGCAGCGTGCCAAAATGATTCGCACAAAGAGTTAAACAATAATACTGAAGTAGGTGCAAGAGTTCTGAATATTGTTACGTTATGGTCCAATGAACTTTGTTACATTTTAATAATATAACATTACACTGCCACATAGTACAATTAGTTTTGTTTTTGTGCAATTTAACCTTACACAGCGTTATTGTTTATAACAAAGTTTATGAAAATAAAATGGAATACACAGTTACAGGATGGAAACGTTATGCATTGGTACAACCACCTATGATGCTGCTAATATTTGCTCATGCAATATCAAGTAATTATAATACTTTGACATTTAACATAAAAATACTTGGTCTTTAAATTTTCGTAACAAAAAAAAAAGACAATATATTTATAAAATATATATATTATATATTATAAAAAATACAAATATTATTTAAATCTAATATTTTTTCTCTTTTGCAGCAGAAATTTAATACCAGTTTGTAAAAAAAAATACACCTATGTTTATGTAATTTTTTATTCATAAAATAAACTTTTTTTTTTTAACGAAACTTAGAATTACTGATTTATCAATATATGCAGATAATGTGCCTATTTGCAAAGCGAATTATATGATTTTATTTTGAATTTCAGCTAATATTTTAACAGATTTAATAGTATATCGTACTTGTAGTATAATATTAAATATAAATAAAACTGAATGTTTACTATTACATGAAAATAGTAGTTCTGCAGAAGCATTAAGAATAGATGCACAAGTGCAACCGAAAACAAGTTTAATTTTAATGACTAGGTCAATTATCGAAAGTATTGTTCCTGCTTTATTGTCTTTGTTTTTGGGACCATGGAGTGACACATATGGAAGGAAACCTATTATGTTGTCTGGATACATTGGTTAGTATTATAGTATTATAGTATTGGTTATATCTTAAGAGATTAAATTAAATTAATTTATTGTATGATTCATATCATAGGTTTATCACTGACATATTTAATTTTTTCCTTCATGACTGCTTGGGATATCAGTCCTTGGTTTTTATTAATTGCATATATTCCGTATGCATGTTTTGGAGGATTTTGCATAATTTTATTAGGTACTATTTGCTATATTTCTGATATATCAAGTGAACAAGAAAGAGGGTGGCAATTAGCTTGGTTGGAAGCTTTGATATCTGTTGGTATTTTAACTGGTTTATTAGTTGGTCCTGTAATTTTTCAAGCATATGGATATACAGTTGTATTTGCTAGTGCTACTGTATGTTCTATCTTAGCAGGATTGCATATTTGCTTTTTAGTTCCTGAGACTACATGCAACACAGATTCAGTATGTATTTTGTAATTTTTCACAAATACGTTTTTATTAATATTTTTTAATCTTTGTAGGTAAGTTTGAAAAGCTTGTTCGATATACGTTTGGTGAAAGACCTCATCAGTACGTGTACCAAAAAACGAGATGGTTTTGATCGATATATAGTTTGGTGCTGTATAGCTACTATGATTCTAATGGTTATAATCCTACAAGGAGAGATGACTGTTGGGTTTTTATTTGGAAGTGCTAGACTAGGTTGGGATGTAAATAAATATTCTATTTATATGGCTATAAATATAGTACTTTCAATTCTTGGGATAATATTTGGTGTGAAAATTTTGGTAACGTACGGAGGTATGGATTAAAATTTTTATGTTAAGCGTATTTTCAGAGCTTAATAAAAGAAATGTTTTATGAGATAAAATACTTTCATAGGATTTTCCGAAGAAACCACAGCTATAATATCATTGTTATCTTCCTTGAGTAGTTGTGTGGTACAAAGCTTTACACTGAAACCATGGCATATGTACCTATCTGCAGTTGTAGGAATGTTTGGTGGTGTTGCTAGTCCTATGATTCGTGCTATATTATCCAAGTCCGTGCCTCCAGAAGATACCGGTAAAGATTATTAAATACCAAAGAAATTAATAAATAATTTATTTTAGTACTAAATTGAATAATATTTGATATAATTTTGCAGGTAAAGTATTCTCCATGACAGTATCTATTGAAACATTGACTCCATTTGTGGCTGCTTCTTTATATACTATGATTTATTCCCATTTTATGCCACCTATATATCCATCACCAGTCTGGTTAATTTCCGGAGGAATTTATATCATAGTAATACTTATTATCATAAACATACGAGTTCAAAACACAAGATCTAATTCTGTAAGATATACACCATTGGCACAAGATGGTGAATTGTCATCATAAATTATGATAGACATTTAGTTTAAGGAACAGTTATTGTGAATACATAATTATAAATAAATTTAGAAACATATATTTTGTATACATTGTATTTTTATAATGTAACAATAATATTAAATAAAATATGACAAATTTTAATCCATTCCCCTAAGCAGTTTATTAATATATTTGTCTGTTTACACTGTGATTTTTAGCAATAATAATTGGAATGTAAATAATTTGTATCAACAGATTTTCGCACAATTTATAATTCGTCAAAATAATCAACGTGATCACCGGATTTATACTTCTGCTCTTTAAGAATCGTTAAAAGACGATTAATGGTTTGTTCACAAGTCAAAACGGTTTTGTCTTTTAACATATCTTTAAACCGTGTTTTAACTTCCTCGTCACCAAGTTTAGCACAAACTTCATGAAACATATCAGTTTCAACTGGTCCTGGTGAATAATTCAATACATTGATCTGCGGATTTTCTAATGCAAACACCTGTATAATACATAAATTAATAAATATATAATAAAAATAATTATAAATGAATAATTTATACTGAAATAAAATTATTACTCTAAAGATCATTTCCCGTGCTGCTTTTCCACCACAATAATAACTCATTGATTTTCCTGGTTTTATGCCCAACATCGACGTAATGTTTATAACCGTTTTTTCGGTATTTGTAGCTTCGTTAAATATTTGCATAACAACTGCATTCAATATAGCAGGACCAAAAACATTTAAATCATAATAGTCACGCCAGTCATTTATGTTAGTCAGATCATTTGCACATTGATAAATATTTCCCATTGTACCAACATTATGTACTACCACTACTCTATCAAATTGATCTGCAGCCTTATTTTTCAAAGATTGTATTATAATATCTAAAAAATACACACATACATATTTGTATTTATGTACACGATTTGTTCTATACATATGTATAAAACATTTATACAAAATACATATGCTTACCATGCAATTTATCTTTCGTTGCTTTGGCTAAATCAACACTAACAGTATCAACGGATATACCAGCAGGAATATTTTTTGCAGTTTCTTTCAAAGCATTCAAATTTGTTGCTAACAAAAGAGCATGCGAACCTTTTTCCAGAACTGAACCAAATGATATCGCAAGCTGTTTTCCAATTCCACGACTTGCACCAGTTATTATAAAAAATACTTTGCCTGATAATGCTTTGATAGACATGTTTATTTTAATAGATTAATTATTATTCTTTTAGTTGATGGTTTATAATTTGTTTATTCGCTAATACTTCTATATCAATTTCTTCTTGTTGCTCAGATTCACTAGTTACTTGAAGAACATCTGCTTTCAACAGATGAACCAGTTCAGTAGCAGTTAATGCCTAAAATAAAATATTTATAAATCTTAAAATATAATACTATTACAAATATTATAAATAACATATATTTTAGCAATAAATATAGATCACTTATGCGTTTATACTTACTTGCAAGTGAGGTGCTATATGTCTTATTAAAGGATTTGAAACAAGCTCAGTTTCCTCTTCTGTTTCAAGTTTGTATCCAGATGTTATCAAACGTGCAATAGAATCTTCTTTTGCCACAGATAAAGATGATACAAGATCTTTTTTTGATGTACCTTTTTGAAGGCTTCTCAGTCTCGAATCTGTAGCATAATTTTATTATTTCTAAAAATTTGAATGATATTATTTAAAATTAAAAAAAAAAAAAAAAAAAAAAAAAAAATAGTTTATCAAGCTTTCATTACTTAAAATAAAATAAAAACAAAGTATGGAATTAATATAGCTTTTAAAAAAAGTATTTGTAATTGGTATATTATAAGCGATTAAAAATTACGTCACGTATCTGGCATGACTTTACGAAAAACATGATAAAACAGATAAAATGTTATTAAAACTTACACAGTTTTGCCAAATATTCCTCTGAGTCAGCTAACCTGGTATGTTCTAATTGATTTTCTACAAAAGAATCCTCAAAAAAATTTTTACATTCATCGTTACTGATTTCGGGTGCACCTATTTTATACCATGGATCAGTAATGTCCGTTTTCATCTTTTATAGAATTAACAATGTTTTCCAATCACAACACCAAGGTTAACACGTTCTTTTTTGTACGGACAATGTTACTATTGTCTATTTTTATTTTTTTGTGCTTTGACATACGTTACTAGGTTACTAGAGTATTAACTACTTTTACCGACATCTACTTCTTAATCAGTAGAGCGGTAAAACATGTTTGTTACGGTTTTTATTCAATTTTTTTTACAAATACAAATCAAATTTTTTTGTTAATTTTGTATTCTTGTAAACTCGTTTGATTAATATTTTAATAACATTTTAGTTTTTTTTTTTTTGTCGGTATAAAAATGATCATTCAAAATAAAAAGTGTTTCAAACGTATCATTTAAAAAATTAAATGATACGTTTGAAACTTATGAATGCAACAAAAAATTACATTAATTTTGAAATTCAAAATTAGACAATTTTCGAAGTTTGATAATTTAAATAATCAAACGAAAAAATATGAAACTAATTTGAATTCATCAAGTTTAAAAATTCGAAACTTTCATGCTTAAAATTCGGAAGTAACGATATTGCAATTTTTGTTCGTTTATACGTAACTATTATAAACACGTTAGAAATTTTCATAAATAATTTATTATTGGTGTACAAATATACAATAAAGAACAATCGACACAAATTCGATATGGTTAAAAAGCATAGACTGATATAGAAAAATGTTTACAAAAATATTATTTACTTTATTATATAATATAAGCAATTATTAATACTATTCATTACACTGTTGAGATACCTCAGTCTAAACAGTTATGTGTCTATATACGTGTATATATATATATATACATGTATACTGTATTCCAATTAAACACCACATTTTTGTAGTATGTATGACAAAATGATGCGATTTTATATACATTGAATATTATTAAGGATTTAATAAAAAAAATTTCGTTAATATATCAGAAATAACAACTTTATCCACATAATAATATTCATAAATAGCTTTAAGTACTTTTGTTTTTTTCATTCATAATAAACATTATGATATAGAAATGTTTACTAAGCTGTGTAGTACAAACATATGTTAAAAATATATTGTATATATAAAAAAAAAAATTGAATTGTAAATACAACCTTTCGATCAAAAGATTTTTATAGATGTAGAACCAAAATGAACGAAGTAAAAAATGTTAATTTTAGAAATCACAATGACAAATACAATTCAACGCATTTTAAAGATTAATACTTATTATAGCTCACTTTTCGAGTAATGTATTGAAACGAATATTGTACATATTCCTCAGTAGTAACAAGTGGTATAAAGATAATATGCACATTATATCTAAATACAGACATCAATTGTATGCATACATTATTTTCTTTTCGTTTAAAGCGTATATTCAATTTATAACATTAATATCAAAGGTCCAGGAACATTGGTTCTACGAATAGTGCGATGAAACAATTTTTTTAAAACATAATCAACTCAAAATATATAAATTGTTTCAGTTTGAAGTAAAATGTAACCGAAGAATTAATTTTTATACTCGTCTAAGCTAAATTATTTTAAAGTGTATCGACTTGAGCAAAAATTTATTCAATTTATAGCATATTAAAAATATGAAAATTAATAAGGCTAAAAAATTGAATAGGTTAAAAGCAAAATGTTGCTAGAATATTAAATTTTAGATGTTCGATTAAGTTTAAAGGATAATATTACGAAAATGTTTTTCTAACAATAATCAATTTGATTATTTACTCAAATATTTTTTGTTCTTACAATTAGTAGAACATAGAAAACTTAGTCAAAAACTTTAAAATACCTCGCGGGAAAAGTTACTTTGATTTAATTACAGAAATTCTCTTGAAATATTTATACAAATGTAAATGAAGATGATAAAAAAATACTTTACGATAAATATACTTTTACTTTGACATTATTAGTCTTTCTCTCTTTATCGCTATTCTAATTTTATTATTCTTCAAAAGCAGTATCTGAAACTGAAAAACCTAAATAACACTGTATTTATTGGGCGTAAGTTCATTTAAAATTTAACTCAACTAATTTACGATTAATTTGGCCTCTGAGATTGTCTCAAATGGAAGCAAATTTAACTTTTCAACAGTCTTGCACCTTCTTATGTCGTATCTACAAAAATGATAGAACTTGACAAAATTTAAATCTTAAAATCACAGCGCTCACTAACGTTTTCAACGGTTTCTTTTTTTTTTAATATTTCAAGAAAAAGTTTTGATTACTAATTTCTTTTATAATTATGCTCCGTATATAGAAAGAATTTGTTTTTAGATAACTTGTTTATGCAAATATTATACCATATAAAAATGTGTCGTTAAATATTTAATTTGATTTATACGCATAGTAACAATCCAGTATTATAGTTTTAATGTGATGTATGTATCTTGATGTATCAGTGATGTCAATGAAATTTATAACTCTTTGCACTCTATCCTTTTTAAATAGAAAATATCTGTATGTTATTTTCGAATCATATATAATACTCTGCAACGCATTAAACGTTTTTTTAATTAATAAATAATATACATCTTGATTGTTATTAATTGTTAAAAATAAGAGTGTAAAGAGTTAGTGCTTGAAAAAAATTGTACCAGAATTTCTACTTTATAGAAATCTTCTAGCATGAAAAACTGTACGATTAAATATAGTTTACGTTATAAAATCATACTACTAATAATAGTAACGCGACAATGATATAGTTTAGAGTTTTAGAATTAATGATCCTATCAATAAAGGAAAAATCACAACCGGCAAGTAGCCAATTACATACTAGTAACAAAAATATGATTAATGTTATAATAAATTATGCCATATCTGGCTTCAGGAATTTTACGAACGGCGTACGACCTAGCTATCAGAATCTAAATCTTATATGTGTAAAAAAAAAAAAAAAAATAGATAAATTATATTTTGTACATTCTATAAAATACGATGGATTCTACCTTCGAATCAAATAAAATATACATATAAGATTATTACCTAATTAAAAAAAGAAATATTAATCGAGGGTAGTCTGTTGAAATTTCAGAAGCATACTATAGTATTAATTTCAAAGTGTTAGAAGTAAATTATGGAAACCATAAATACTTTTTTACTCATTAATGAAATAAAATCTTTGAATTATAAAGCATCGGTAAGAATTAAAAAATTCTGATAACAAAGTAGCCGCGGTAGATCACAGAGAATATTCTAGAGAGCCTAATTAATTAATATTTATGTACCACTTGAAGGCCTTTCCCAACAACATAACCATCTACGCCATAATGGTAGTGGTTTTCTACGTCTATATAATAAACTAGCATCACCTCTTCTCGTATTAAGAGCACTAACTATTGCTTGATCGAACGCTTCTTTAAGATCGTGTTGAGTTAACGCAGATGTCTCCACATAACTTACAGCTCCAACTCTTTGAGCTAATTGATGACCTTGGGTAATTGTAGTTGGCGTTTGACCATATCTTGCTAATTGTAACATAAGATGTATATCCGATCTTAAGTCACTCTTTGTACCCACCTACAATTATTAATGTTTTTGCTTAAATTAACTTTATACTGCGTATAAGTTATAATAAAAATAAAACTTAATTTGAATACTTATTATAATTATTAAAAAAAAATAATATCATTACCAAAATAATTGGTGCATTTGGGCAATATTTTCGTACTTCATTTACCCAACGAGAAGTTACACTATGATAAGAAGAGGGACATACAACACTGAAGCAGACTAGGAACACATCTGTTTCTGGATAACATAATGATCTCAAAGGATCAAAATCATCTTGACCTGCTGTATCGCATAGCTGAACATTTACTGGCTGGCCATCAACATTAACAACCACTGTAAAAGAATTAAGATATTTAAAGATATTAGTATACATTAGTCGCGTGAAAAAAAAAAAAAATAATCATAAAAGTTTACACAGATCTGTTACTATTACAGGGATTAAAGACTAACTTAACAAATATTTACAATATATTTTTTCGTATCTACCAAGAAACATGTAACCAACAAATCAACAATTAGAATGTTGAACGTTAGCATGATTCGCACAAAATAAAGTAACTCCAAAAAAAATAGATTGATAATAAAATTCATAAAAATAACGATTAAACAATAAAACAAATAACGTATTTCAATGATTTATTATCTACATATTTTACATATTAAATTACAACAAAATAAATGAAATAATTACACTGAATATCCATTTATAAATTATCATTACCAAGGGAGACTCACCGTTTGTACTATTTCAAAATAAACTCGTCACTATTTCAAATAGGACTTACCACTGTCGTTAAATTTTCAACTAACCATTATAATTATCGAAAGCAGTGGGCACATATTCCCCCGGAAAACCGTTCGTGGAATAAGAAACAACCAGGCTGGTTTTTCCAACAGCACCGTCGCCTACTAGAACAACTTTGATTCTTCTGTCGATAGGAATACCGCTGTACTCCGTCCCACTACCGTTTGAATTCTGGTTCTGTGCCGAGCAAGTCGTTAGCTTCGCTTGCATCTGCATCGTCTGTCCATTCTTTAGAAGGGGCTTAGTCCAATTCGTATTGGACGACGGCGGCATTATTTCGTTCTTTACTTTACCACAGCCACGAGCTTTCATGCGTATACTTGCGAAAATATCTTACATATAACCTCTACCTGGACAAGGATAACCGATGCAATTATCGCATGTATCACGAAAGATTTCTCTTTCGAATCGTCATCTCTCTTTTTTTCCAGCTGACACTCGTGGACTGCAAGATTACGGATCGAATTTCGGACACGATGCTCTCGATACGCCCTGTCAGGTACTGTGTGCATCACTCGAAAACAATGGGCGAACATATACCATCGAGGAGAGGTAAAAAAAAGAAAAGAAACTAATCCACCTGCCGCGACGCGGAGCCACCTGTTATTATGCTTTTTCTTGCGGCGATTACAACCGGTGGCACAGGTACATCCCACCGTTCTACAAAATTCGTTTTACCTTGGTCTTTTGTATTCGCTTCGAACAACCACCCTACGCATTGATTACAATGTTTTTTATACTTTATCTTATTAATTGAGTAAAATATTATGGAAGTTTTACCATGATAGAATAATAGAGATAAACATGTGTTGTATAAGGTATACAACAGGTAGTACGGGTAGTCCCATCGGGTGTAAAAGAAGTAGTTTAGGGACAATTTTAGGCAGACACATGTTGATGGCAGACGTACGCTTTCTTGGAAGACAGCGGTAACAGTTTTAATAGAAATTGAACATTAATGAGGAAAAGGATGTTGCAAATCTTTGCCCAGAAGATACAAGGAGAATTTTTTTTAATGTTTTAAGATTTGTAATAGTATTATATACGTATGCGTAAAATGTATACAATAATGTAAGAACTAAGAATAAGAGAATAAAGTAGAACGCGTCTGGCTGTATTCAGACAAGTAGGACATTTTCTATTTGAAGAGCAATTACGCTATAAAATATATGTTATGAATAATACATGTAAAAAAATAAAATAAGAATAAAAATGATAGTACCGTTTGCTATATAACCGGGATAAAATAGAATAAAGTATTGAGCAAACTGAAAGGAATAAGAATGAAATTTATATTTAGGATAACAGTTATAATGTTATATTCCAGTTAATAGTTAGTATGGTATTTGTATTAATAATTTATCGTAATATGTTGTAATTGATTGTAACTGTATTTTGATTAAATGAATTATTTCGTACTAAATTGAAATAAATATCATGCACGGTAATATATTTTTAATGCAGGTCTATCAGATGGCGCTTGTGATATAAACAATATTGAACATACGTCTTTGTGGTTCATGAAACCTTTTGTTCTAATTTATTTTCTTTATTTCGAATTTTTATAGTTATTAGTAACAGATTATAGTATATTTATAACAATTTCTACACATATACTTAACGAATGTATGTATAAAAATGTAAATTAGTATAATATTATTCGAGTTATTAATTTGGTAAATGTATTTCATCGGTATTGATATATGAAATTGATTAAAAGAAAATATATGAAATTTATTAAAAGTTAGAAAATTTAAATGTATATATACATATATTTGAATTTTGATACTGATAAATAGATTTCAATATAAATATGGGTGTGATTTAAACTAACCTAAAAGTATAAGAAAAATGCAAGATAATTTGTACAGGTTTTTGTAATAAAGTTTATTTTTAAGATGAGTTTCTACAAAATTTCTCGATTAATTCGAGATGTGAGGTTTGTAACTTTATTATTGATCTAATAAAATTATTTAATATCTAAATTTATTAACATATTTCAGAAATTCTTGTAAATATTGTACAAACATGTATACAAAAAGAATTCTAAGAGTTCTAATAAATCAACGGGCTTCAAGGACATACTCTTCAAATATAAGTACAAATAAATATAAAGATAATTCTTGGTATTCATTTATAAAACAAAGGAAATGGATTATTCCTACCGGAGTTGGAATATCATTATTGACAGCAATTCAATGGAGACATATGAAAAAATATCCGTCTACAACAGAGGACAACAATACGTATGGCCCAATCAATGTTTTCGTGGTATAGCTTTTTTCTATTATAACAACATCACGATATATTACATGCGAATTGAATGAAATTTGACTTAATAATTTCAGGTAATAAGCGAGAAAGTGCAAAATTGAAATTAAATACTTATAAAAATTTTACAGGTGAAATGTTATTATTTTCTGCCATTTCGTGCAATAAGTAGAATATGGGGTTGGTTAGCCAGTTTGGAATTGCCAGTTAGTTTGAGACCAACCTTATACGGATTTTATGCAAAGACTTTTGATGCTAATTTAGATGAAATTGAGTTAGAGTTATCAGACTTTCCAAGTCTTGTTGATTTTTTTGTTAGAACACTCAAATACGATGCAAGACCTATCGATCAAAACACAAATATAGTATGTATATATTTTTTAGTTTTTAAATTAAATAAGTAATTTAAATAGGATAATAATTATATGTAAATTGGTTATAGGTTTCACCCTCTGATGGAAGAGTATTAAATTTTGGACCAGTAACTTCTTGTTGTGTACAACAAGTGAAAGGTGTAACTTATAATCTCAGGCATTTCTTAGGCGATATAAGTACACCTCTCTTTGATCATTCAAAATTCACAAAGGAAGATGATAATGGTTATATAAAATCTCTTTTGAAAAATCCAATGAATCAGCTCTATCAACTAACAGTTTATCTTGCTCCAGGAGATTACCATAGGTTTCATAGTCCAACTGATTGGGAAATAGAACTTCGTAGACACTTTCAAGGTCTATTATATTTATTTACTTTAAAAGTAAATTTTTACTTACATGAATTAAACTTGATAAAACGTTTTTTTCTTTCATTTCAGGAAAGCTCATAAGTGTGAATCCTAAAATAGCCCAATATCTGCCAGATTTATTTTCATTAAACGAACGTGTAATATATATTGGTAAATGGGCTTACGGTTTTATGGCTTATACCGCAGTTGGAGCCACAAATGTGGGTTCTATAAAAGTTTACTGTGATAAAGACTTACATACAAATGTTATTAAGTGGCCTAAAGCAAAGCATTGCAACGATGCTAGTTTAGGTTGTACGCGTTTAAGAAAAGGAGAATTGTTTGGTGAATTTAGAATGGGATCTACTATTGTATTATTATTCGAAGCTCCGAAAGATTTTAAATTTTGCATAAAAATAGGCGAAGCAATAAAAGTGGGTCAAGCTTTGAGCGAGTGTACGAATCAAGTCGAAGAAAAACAATATAATCATTCGTTATGACAATTAATAATGCGTGTAGCGTTTGACTGGAAATATGTTTGGAGAATAGATACATGAATTTTAGGAATCAATACACCGATCGTGTTATGTAAAAGACTCAATTTTTATAGCATTATTATTTAAATAGACTTCAGCGCAAATGTGTTTGCAGAAAAGAATAAAATGAATATTTTAAATATTATAAGTCTGTTAAGAATTTAAATTCCATGAAACCTCAATAAATTTATAAGCAAAGAACAGAATAGATAGTCATAAATAATTGTCATTTAATGTTCGAAGAAACCGAATTATTTTTATGAGTGTTGCTTATGTGAACATATAAGCATTTCAATAAACGCAAGTTCCTTGTATTTTTAAAGTATTAATATATTTAAAGCAATATCATCTTGTTTATATTATACACTATATTAAACGAATATATTTTCAATTCTATATTATGCGATAATTTGAGTGTTTTGCTGTATACAATTTTGTAAACGTTGCATAGACGAGGATCATCGATCTGATATTGTAAACATCAGAAAATATCTTTATATTGTTCGTACCTTTTAAAAAATAATGTCAAATTTATAAAATTGTGAAAATAAAAATGTTAATAAAATACTTATTGCATTATAACCATTCAATACTCTATCAATATTTAATCTATCTAACACTTACAACCACAAATTATTCATTTCAGATTTTACCACTACAATTTTATCATTGGTCTCAATCCAAACGTTACATAGATCAGAAAACCATGTTAACCACGTCGACAGTAATTACAACAGTCTCTTCGTCATCGGCAAGGGAACCCGAACCTAACACGAACCTACGGGCTGAAAGATAAAACAGGAAAGTCAAATACACCGTCGCGTGCTGAAATCGCGTTACGCCTACGACGCCGTGGTTCAGTAAGCGTCGCGACGCCCACCGCGCACGTTGTACCGTTCATTCGTCCTGCCGCGGTGTTCTCACGGAGTGCGCCAATTTTTCTAAGGGTTGCTTGTTTGAATTTTCAAAATTGTATCCATTAAACCACCTGCACGATTTAAACAAATCCATCGTGTGATTCAAACAAATTCATATTTCAAGCAACACGATAAAAGAAAAAAAAACTTTGCCTTATTATTATTTTTTATTTTTTTTTATTCTTCCTTCAAGTTGAATTATGGGGCTAGATGGGTGCTGATGGACATTTTCGAGTGACCTTGTCCCTAAGGAGGGAACCAGGCGCTGGTCCAGTTTACTGCAAAATGGAAACATCGGCGAGATTTCGGCAGCTGAAGACGGTGAAACTAAGCTGCGAGGCCACTTATCGTTTGGACATCAGCTTTAAACCACCGCAATTGTTGGAGTGGGTACAGTGAATGCGACCGATCGACGATACATTAGTATTTCACTCCTTAAGAACAATAATTCCTCCATGTCCTCGTGCTCGATCACCATACATTATTTTCGTCTGTCCTTGCACTGTTGTTTCTTTTTTATCCGATCGTGGGGCTCGTTTTGTAGCATGAACTCTTTACAAAGTGGCAATTTCATTGTAACAATTGTAACAACAACGATATCTAGAACGTTCGCGAGGTAATCATTTTTTTAAAGCTACCCTAGACTCGATGGTACGCTATTATTTCTTGCATCTGATACATACCCCTTATTCGCCTTACTTTCTTCGTTATCTGATCCAGATATTCGTTTTACCGCGTAAATTCGCCATCAGATAAGTTTCTGATTGACGAACGTTATTTTTATTTGCTTCTTTACTCCTAGCTTATTTTTTCTACTTTTTAGCGTAATTCTTTTTACCATTTTTTTTTTTTTTTTTTCTTTTTACAACCAGATCAAAGATCATCACAATCTATTTTCCCAATGCGTGTATCTATTTCTTTGCTATCGAATAAAATATCTTTTTCAACTTTTGCATTTCAGTACCGTTCTTTTTTATCAGCTTTTAAACACGTGTTACTGTCTGCAGCTCAATTTCTCACAGTAATTATAATTCGTAACATAGTTATTCGCATACATTTGTATACGAAACATTTACGTGTTCCTAACTATGAACTCTAGATCACTTTAATTTCTTTGATAGACCAATCGCCTAAAAAATTACCATTTCTTGTATAATTACTCTTCAACGAAGAGACATATTAAAAGTGAACATATTCTAGAGATTGGCATATTTTACGACCATCCAATAAACGTCCCGTACAATTTGCAAAAAAAAGATTGCTCCTATTTTCGACACGCATCGAAGCGCATGAATCATCGAGAAAAAACAGTGAAATGATAAATGCGCGTCTTGGGGTGGGTCAAACCCATATACCATGCATATATTGTTGCAAATGCTCGCATTTCGTTGTGCATGTGCATGACTGCCACTAAATGTGCATATTTCAACGTGCACGATCACGCGTTTAACGAATTGGATCGATGCAGAAGTTCGTTCGTTTTTCCGCACCGAAACGTTTATTAAAAAAAAAAAAAAATATATTTTTTCTTAAAATACTTTTCTTGCCTGTTCTTTGTTACACGTATTACAGGATGTAGCACTTATAATGATGAATCCTCTTTGATAGGATCGCAGCGTATAATGCTTCCTTTACAATGGGATTTATACGAATAATGTTGTATAAAGGAAAGTTGGCTGATATGGAAAGGATTCCGGATATGGGAAACATTAATATTTAGTAATATTTTATATTAACATTTCATAATTTATTATAATTTATTTTTTTTTATCATAATTTTTATTAATTTATAATATTAGGTTCTCACAATTTATTATAAATTAATATAATTTAACCCTCTATAGCCCGAATTTTGATCTGCTTATCGGAGAAAAAATTACGATTGATTACAGTTTTTCACTTTGATTTGAAAATGTTTTAATTAATAATCACTGTAGATGGATCGTGGTGTCACTACAGTAATACAGTAATCAAATTTAATAGTGCAGTGATAACTAAAGAAAATTAATTTTTTAAAATATAGATACATCAGTTTGTAACTTTTAAGTCACACGGTCCCATAGAGGGTTAATATATCATAATTTTATCATTTTTATCATAATTTATATTTTTTATCATAATTTTTATTAATCTATAATATTAGGTTATCACAATTCATTATAAATTAATATAATTTAAAAAAAGACAATCACCTTATGGTAAATTTTTTAATTTAAATAAATTCAATGAATTACTTAAATTCGTTAAAATAAATTATATTAATTAAATTATATTAACCAACACGCGATTGTGTTCGCGCATAAAGAAAAATAATTAAAATCATAAATAATAAAAATTCCAGGACAGAGCGCACCTCTTTCTTAATTAGACAATCAAGTACCTACATCATCCCACATTTGGAACTCTCTCCGTATCAGGAAATTTTTCTCTACGATATAACACAACAGAAACTTTTAAATCCAACAATTTCCAATCCCCAACACACCGAACGGTATATACATAAAATAGTCCCTGTAAATTATTGTTCAACAAAGAACACATTTCTACTCGAACTCTCGAAGATCGACCGCCCTCCTTCGATGGTACCACTGTACCTCACGGAGGACCGAGAATTATAAAATACGATCCTTCTGACCTTATAAAACGTTGTGTATTTTATGGTCGCGGAGAACGATCTTANTTCCAGGACAGAGCGTACCTCTTTCTTAATTAGACAATCAAGTACCTACATCATCCCACATTTGGAACTCTCTCCGTATCAGGAAATTTTTCTCTACGATATAACACAACAGAAACTTTTAAATCCAACAATTTCCAATCCCCAACACACCGAACGGTATATACATAAAATAGTCCCTGTAAATTATTGTTCAACAAAGAACACATTTCTACTCGAACTCTCGAAGATCGACCGCCCTCCTTCGATGGTACCACTGTACCTCACGGAGGACCGAGAATTATAAAATACGATCCTTCTGACCTTATAAAACGTTGTGTATTTTATGGTCGCGGAGAACGATCTTAAGAGTAGAGAAAAGTGAAACGACACCAGGAGGGATGAATCTTTATCTAAAGATTCTCAGGAACTTATCGTTGGGGAGGGAGGGAAAGGGAAGTCGAGGAAGAATCGTCTCCTTTGAATAATTATAGAAGAGAATTTCTGAACGATTTGCACGGTTTAACAGGATCAGGCGGGAATCGACGATAAATCGTAATTCATGGACGGTATCCTTCGAAGATTGAGAATTACGGGGTGTCACTGTGTAGGAATACTAATAGCCTTTTGTTGGCCGTAATACAGGAAATAACCGGGTACGATGATAAACGTGGAGACGTTAAAGCGTCGTTTTCTTCTGCTCGATAGGGAATCGCTTGTCCAGAATGACTTAACCCTTGATCGTTCGTCGTGACCCTCGAGAAGAATGTTAGAACGTCAAGAATTCCTTTAACCTTGGTTAACCGGGTCGTAAAGACATAGAATATATCTCATAATATAAGAGAAAAACAAAAAAAAGAAGTTTTAATTTTAAATAATTTTATCTAGTAATTTAGCTGAATAATTTTAGCGGAAAAGAAACAGCCAGAGATTTGCAACTTGTACGTGAAACCTTAAGATTTCTACATTTAAACTTTCTTTCTATCTTCATTAGTTTTCGAGATATGCTATCGAATAGCTTTTTCACCCTGTACCTTGAGAGCTGATATAAAAATAAATACGTGTGTAATATTTTTATCGAGATCTACAGCGTATCACAATTCATAAAAATCGGCGTGTATCAACTTTGTAACGTTCCTTGTAAGCGCGCTTGATGCGATCTCGCTGCGATCATACATTTTTCTCTGTTTTCCAAGTTAACTCTGAAGTTACCAAAACGATCGAATGACGGGTTCGTAATTTTTTAATAGAAATTTTATAAATTTTTAACCATGTATTTTTTCAAATATCCATTATTATAATTTCTTTGGCACGAATAGATATGCTTCGGAAATTTAAAAATTTCGAAGGATAAAAATCGATCGTTTAAATCAGACCTTAACACTTAGCCAACCGAACGGGGAGATCTGCCCGTTTTAAAATAAATCGCATGAATTAACTATATTTGAAAAAATTAATTTTGTTTAGTTATCACTGCACTATTNAATAGCTTTTTCACCCTGTACCTTGAGAGCTGATATAAAAATAAATACGTGTGTAATATTTTTATCGAGATCTACAGCGTATCACAATTCATAAAAATCGGCGTGTATCAACTTTGTAACGTTCCTTGTAAGCGCGCTTGATGCGATCTCGCTGCGATCATACATTTTTCTCTGTTTTCCAAGTTAACTCTGAAGTTACCAAAACGATCGAATGACGGGTTCGTAATTTTTTAATAGAAATTTTATAAATTTTTAACCATGTATTTTTTCAAATATCCATTATTATAATTTCTTTGGCACGAATAGATATGCTTCGGAAATTTAAAAATTTCGAAGGATAAAAATCGATCGTTTAAATCAGACCTTAACACTTAGCCAACCCAACGGGGAGATCTGCCCGTTTTAAAATAAATCGCATGAATTAACTATATTTGAAAAAATTAATTTTGTTTAGTTATCACTGCACTATTAAATTTGATTACTGTATTACTGTATCTATCTACAGTAATTATTAGTTAAAACATTTTCAAATCAAGCAGGAGTTTTCAAAGTGAAAAACTGTAATCAATCGTAATTTTTTCTCCAATAAGCAGACAAAATTCGGGATATAGAGGGTTAATTAAGCAATCTTTCATGTTTTCTTTATCAACGCGCAGCCTATAATTTTGTTTCTTATTTATCTTCTGTCATTTAATGGTATTCAGTTCAAATTGTACAGTTATTCATGATAAGCGCGGTTGTCCAAGTGTTAATGTACCCTTAACACTAGGTTTACGGTTATCGATTTCATCATTTTAATGGGTACACAGAAATACAAATTTTTTATTTAATACCATTAGTTCAGTTTACTTCAAATCAATAGATTTCTATAGGCAGAGATTTACTTCGTACATTTTTCTATATAAATTTCATTTCAAGTTTATATTTTCCGCACTCATGATTGTTAAACTTAAGCACGAAATCTGAACCGAGTCAAATTGAGGGATTCCGTAAATCTAGTGTTAAGAAATACCAATTTTTAAATAATCTTATATATGAAAAGAAAAATTGAATACACACCGTTCCCTTAAAAAAATAAGACCGTGAATCTTTGATGAAGTTTACTCGAGGAAGACCGAGAACGTTAAGAAGGATGGCCATAAAAAATTCGTGCCCCCTGCGGGGTTGAAAACATGTCTCGAAATAACGGATTAAATTTTCCAGCGGAGGAACCTGTCGGCGGTCGAGTGTTTGCACAAACAATGTTCCTAACCGAAGGATGTTTGCAAAATAAACGTTTACAGACGTTGTTGAACGCTCTTGTCTATGGAGAGCCTCGGAACACAGAGGGACACGAGAACCATCGAGTTAGGGTCTAAGAACAAATTGGGGTTACTGTGCCGGTAATAAAGGAAAAAGGGGTTACAAAACCTTACACAATGATCGTCTGCATAGGTGCATGTGTGTCAGAGAAGAGATGAGAGTAGAACAGGTGTTGCCACGTACCTACCAATTGCGATACGTGTATCGCCTTGAACTGTAAAACTTTCAAATCGATTACGATTTTCATTCGTTTAATACTCGAAACAATAGCCTTCTGGTGGCTGCACTCGATTCGTGAATATTTCAAGACATTGTCACTGATGAAAGTTGTGAAGCGTTTCGGTACTCGTTGAGGATAACAAAACTCTTCGAGAAGACGATCTTATGAATCATTGAATAATATTCCAAATAAAGAAAGATTTCAAGATTCTTTGCGAAATATAAATTGCTGAAAAGTTGATGAAAATTGGTAGGAGTTTTAAAACTGCAGTTTGGAAATTTTCCTCGAAACCATCCAGGAAAGAGGATCTTGAAATTCTTGTAAGATAAAGACGTTATAAATTATTCATAAATTTACGAATATTTGAAAGAATAAGTGCTATCAAATTTTCTTTTTTTTTCTTTTTTTTTTTTGCCAGCAGTACTTTCTGAAGTCTTAAGGTTAAATGTAGAGCAATGGTGGAACGGAATAAAAATTTCATCGAAAAATACCGATAGCGTTTGACGTACATCTACTTCTCATAATTATTCGCCCAAGTATCGAAGACATGTTGACTATAGTATAATAATACAGCAGTAGAAGAAATGCAGCAAAGTCAGACCCTCGATTCGTTTTTCCTGATTACCTTCGTGGTATCAAGATTAAAATTAATTTTCCAATATTAAAAGATTCGTCGATTAGTTAAGAACTAACTTTATCAGAAATCGCGTAAGAAATTATGCTAAATAGCATTTCTCAATTTAGCAAAAATGAAATAAATTCGAGTTTCAATTTCGATGCTTTTTCTGTAAAAAAATTTATCAGAAAAACATCGCACATTTATTACTGTATCTGTATAATTATTCTAAAGAAGAATAGTTTCTCTTTTTTAATTTTTCACGTTTTAAATCGAAGAAGAAAAAGAAATAAAATAATAGGCAAGCAAATGCTTGCAAGCAACAGTGTAGATAGCTCTGTGATAAATAATTGCCGTAGAGGTTCGATACATGGTGCTTTCGCTTCGAAGAGATGTCGTTATACGACAAAATAGACACGTCAGGAGACGAAAGTAATCATACAGGTCCGTTTGAAATATCGACTGACGTTATACCGCGGTGCGGTTCTCCAACGCGCGATATCCAAGAAAATGAGCCGTTGCTCGTTGCACGAATAGCGGCTAAAATTACTTGTCGGCAATTACGATATGCAGAGTGCTGCTGATACTAGCTAACGTGGCTTCGCGTGGATAATATTAAATAACCGCGGCCGATTAACCGGCGAAGAAACCTCACGCGGTACCAAGAAAGTGCAACAGTTTCTCGTTTTGCCCGCGAAATTATTCTACTTATTATTCTTTGATTATAAATTCGTGTATTATTAATAGAAGTGGTTCTTGCTTTATCAGAGATCGGAAAATTGAAGAAATTAATAATGGAGTAGTTACTCCATCGACCATAAATTTGGAATCCGCACGCATTTCAAGGAACATACAAGTATTTAAAGCTATTTTACGTTAAAATAGTTTTAAATTAAATATCCATTAAAATAAAGGATATTGTTATCAATAATATATATTGTAGAGGAGGCAAGCTTGGAAACTTAAAAAAATTTTTTAAATCCAATAAATACACCGTAATAAATTTGTAAAATTTCTTTGACAAATTACAAATTGGTGACCACTTTGGTAGTTTTAGAATTTTAATTCTAAAAAAATAGAAATTAATTCCAAAGCCTTTTGGTCTGTAACGTACAACATAAATAATACTTGCACGAACAATAATTCTTACTTTAAAATAAAATAATCGTAGAAAGGCTGAAAAAATAATCAGTGAAATAATTTTTAAGGAAAATTTGTTAACAGTAGATGTAATATATTTTGATTTATTCTGATTGATAATTTATGAATAGAAATTAATTCATGTTGTTAGTCTTATTACCGGCAATATTGACTGGTTTACGTGTACAATGGTGTTCTGGTAGAAAATGTTAATACATCGTTGCATAAAGTTTTCAGCGGATACATTCGATCCCGCAAATTGCCCGACGGTCAATGGGAAATTGGTTTCCCTTTCTCGTTTCCCAGTGCACGCTAGTATTTGTAAAAATGCTCTACCCTTTCTTTCCCGATATATTGCTCGTTGTGTCATTTATTAAAAAGCATTCCCAATCGAAATCTACGCGTTGACCGCGGTCAGATTTTTATCGATTGTTTCCCAGCTCGTAAAAAAGCGAGGTATTCTAGAAAATCTTTCGTTCCGTTTATGGACAAATTATTCTCCGAGCTGACGAAAATACACGTTTCTCGAACAAATAATTTCATGGAAAATTTAGTTGAAATTTCAGCCTTGTCGTCGTTAAAATTGTGTAGAATTTTCAACGTCTTAAGGTCACATGTGATTAACTTGAATCACGCAACATATCTGAATGCTTTTTCCGAGGCAAGATTAATTAACTGTATTCCTAATTTTTACACAGAAATAGCTACGTATTCTTCTAATATAGAAAAAAGAAATTTCAAATGTAACGTATAAAAAAAAGAAGTAACAAAAAAATATATAAAATATTCCACATTTATGAAATAAAAATGAAATATTGGTAAATCACTTATTTATTTATGTTTCGTGTATTGTATCAATTTTCCACGCGAAAAGTTTATTTAATTAAAGTTCTAAAAATTAATTGAATTCGATACATTTTTGAAATATCGAAAACCACTCTAGCTGATATTAATATGGCTGCAAAATCTGTTGATACATCGATACGAGAATTACATTTATTTTTCTCTCCCAGGTTAAATATTTCGATAAAATTGGACGTTTAAAAGCTGGTTCCTCCCGCTACATTTCCCACCGGTGATACTTTAATTTCTACGTACTTGTACGACTTTTCGTTTCTGGGAGAAGTCGATCAGATTCTCGATAGCGTTGAATACTCGTGACTCGTGTCAATAAACATTGAACAGGGGCCGCTGTGAAATCACTGGTTGCTCGAGCTATGCAAAAACGGGTAGGTCGGAAAAAGTTTATTTGGAAAACCCTCGAGAAAAACAGAGAGAGACGTTATCAATGCGGCTGTCTGCTTAAGCTACTGTAAGTTGCTGAAAAGACTGCACTTGGGACGGCAGAGGGAAAAGAGGATCTGTCGTTCAACACGCTTGTTACGGCACGATCGAATTAGTATATGTGAATATTAGCGAACGATACGCCAGAGTTCGAAATACGTGTGAAAAAGGGGCGTACGCCTTCCAGATTGATCACCGAGACCATCATTCCCTCCAAGTGCAATCTTTTCAGCTTCCTGCAGTACCTTTCGCTACCTATGCAAAGCAGCTTTCAGCATCGAATAAATTTAAGTTTGCCGTTCGAAGGAGTCGTTCACAAAAAATAATTTCGCGTCGACTCTTGTTTGCTCCAATTAATCCAGTACTGGATTAATCGGTAAGCTAAATAAGCGAGCCAGGTAACAAGCAATTACTTAACCCAAATCTCGACTACAATTTGTTCAAATTTATCCGAAATTTAAATTTTCCTCGGGTCTCGCAAAACTTGAACGCGTCATTCAAAATAATCACGCGCTTGGGGCGGTAGAAATTCTTAAATTTTCTGAATTTTAAAACCTTTATATGGCAATAACATTTGTATAATGGGGTCTTTAAAAGTTTTAATCTAGGACCGAATATGTAGTGAGCGTTCACACGAAATTGTGGGAAGACAAGAGATCGTTACAGTTAATTATAGCTATTTCTCTAACCAAGAAAAGTTTTACAGTCCGAAAGAAAATAGTAAAGTATGGTAGACCAAACCGAATCGGATCTTTTTCTGTTTGATAGTGAAAAAATAGTAAAAATTTAGAGAGACTTTTTATTACAAATTCGTAATTAATATCCATTTAATTCGGATACTGATAATAAAAAGTTCTTTGAAGTTAAAAGTCTTTCTTTTGACCGAATCCTTGTTTCGATCCGATTCGGCTCTACCCTAAACGTCGCACATCTTAGCGCGATTTCGTCGCCACACATGCATCGGTTGCTGCTTTGGTAACGCTGCGGATCCGCTGCGACAACGAGCGGATAAAATCCGCTCGTCTGCATCGAGCCTAAGGTGGATGGATGAAAAAAATCTACCGGCAAATGGGTGTAAAGACACACTGGCCTAGCAGCGTCGTATAACGGGCTAGAAACCGGGTCACGGAATAAAAAATACCCGGCTTTCAAAAGTATTATACACCCTTTGGAACTAGAACAACTGCATACTTCCAGTTGGCCTATGGTATCGACTAATTGATGTCAAAAGAAAAAAAGGAAAGTCAAACGGAGAAAGAGAAAAACAGATCTCGTCCGAATATCATCTGAATTTCGTTAATGCTTTATCTCGAATCGTGGAACAGTGAATATTTACATCTTTTTATATTTAGCGATGATTTAGGAATTTTTATACGGTATTCGATTTACATGATAATTCGTACTACATATTGTGGATACAAAAAGAAATATTTGCGGTAACACACAATTTGGGATAAAACTTTTTTTTTTATCAATCTCTATGTTTCATTTCCGCTTTTTTATTGATTTAGTATTAATTTATTATTAATTTTTCACAATTCGGGATAAAACATTTCTTTTATCAATTTCTATGTTTCATTTCCGCATTTTTATTAATTTATTATTAATTTCTGTATTTCATTTGTTCTCTTTTTTACTCTTAGTAATTAATGCAGAAATGTATACGATTAATTTTTGTAACCACCGTAATATCGAAACCCTGCAAAAATAATTNACAGTTTTATTAATTTATTATTAATTTCTGTATTTCATTTGTTCTCTTTTTTACCGTTATTACGAATACAAGTAATTAATGCAGAAATGTATATGATTAATTTTTGTAACCACCGTAATATCGAAACCCTGCAAAAATAATTATTCGTAATTCATTCAGAGAAGTGTTAAAAAATTGATCGATAGGACACCGAATATTCCGCGTCCAACTAAAGTGTTAAAACTCGAAAGCTCGAAGACTTCGACTCAAAATATCTGTGAAATCCACGATTTATTCAACGCGGTTCGCAAAGTGTGGCATGCAAGTGTTTGCACAGAAGAACGGTTCCACTTATCGTGACGCGAGTCAGCGATTTTCCCGGCTTTGTTATAAAACCGCGTCCCTTCGCGAAGAGTGACTGTCGGTTGAGCTTAGAAGTTCGATTAGCGATGAGTATCCTTGGTTAGCTTCATTGAAAGCTCTACTATTTTTTTGCAAAAAGTTCCACCTCTCAAATGTTTCTAGCTAAATGTACACACATCTATAAAAAAAAAAAAAAAAATAAAAAAAGTGGTAAAAAAAGAACGCGCTAGCGTTTTTCGAAGGTTCTGCTTTGATCTCGCGTGTTTCAGTGCCAATTTGTCTTTCTTTTTTCATTTTGAGAATAGCAAGGGAAGAGAAGAAGAAGAAGAAGAAGAAGGAAAGAAATAGAGGAAGAAAAAGAGAAAGGAAACGGAGTAAAAAATAAAAGATCGTGAATGGCTTTTTGTTTCACAGACAGATTGCTTTTCAAAAGGGAAGCTTCGTCCCGTTGCTATACCTCTCTCTGTCCTTCTCCGTTGCTCGCGCAGCTGTTAAACACGCTAATTGGAAATCTCTTTTGTCGGAAGTTCGTGCTGTCTGGTCGATTTAAGTGTATGCAGCCAATCGGTTTCATCGATTATTAGGAACAGATATAAAATACTCGAAGCAACTGTACGCTTTCGTTGTACTTATTTCTGTTTGAAAAAAAAATTTAGTCGATGTTGAAGATTTTCGTTCTCGTTTCTCTTGTAATTTCACAGAGGAATAATAATTTTAGGAAATAGCTAAAAATAATAGTTCTCAAGGAAAGAATCATTTTACAAGGAAATTTTAAGTTCGAATCAAACAATTTCTGCTGTATTTTTAATAATTCTTATAATTTCCTCGAATAATACTAGACTGTGGATTTTTATGTGCGTATGGAAATTTTTTAAAAATAAAGACTCACGGAACGAGCATAACGAGCAAAAATATACAAATAAAAGTACTCGTTATAACATTTATCAAATAAAACAGTTTCCTATTTAACTTATATATACTTTATTAACCAAGTTCATAAAATTATGAATCCGCATAAAAATTCTGTCAGTTAATTACGTATTCTTGCACAAACTTGATATTCTGTAAACATACACGACGAGTTCACTAGATAATAGCTTTCCTTCCTATAAAAATGAGACACAAGTGAACGTGGCTTATAAACGATGGTATACCACCAAGATAGACGTTGCTTGAGAAACTTATTGCCCTACTTTCGCGTATTACCTTTTGAATAATATAAAATCTGGGAAAAAGTTTGATACGCACCAAAGGTAATCTTGGTATAAAAAATTGTTCAATCTTCAACGTCAAGTTGAAACAAATTCATGGAACAACGATAGTATGCTCGTGGGAACTGTATGCAGATAATTGCTTTCTGCATAAACAATGAGTAAAGGAAAGTTTAAGGAAGAAACTACATAATGAAGTACCATAAACCAGTGTCAATTGTTAGAAATCCAATGGCGTCGGTTAACACGTTCTCAACGATTTAGGTCGCAAGCGGCGAGCTTAATAACCGAAAACAGTTCGACGAATTAATTAAAGTTTCATCCGGGAAACGTGTTTGGAATGTTTTGAAACGCGTTCGAAACGAAAGACACGTCGAATTACATGCAAGACGTTCCCGTTGAGAAAATATATTTCCTCGAAGATTGCGCGTGATCTATCAAAGTCGCTCTTCCGAGAATCATTTCCTCTTACTCCGGAAAAAAAAGAAAACAAAATAATGTTGCATTTTATTTAGATGAAGTAGATTCGTAGAAACACGCGAGAATTGAAAGTTAATGCTGTTGTCTTCCTCAGTTCCGATATAAACTTCACTTTTGCATAACAAAATGAAAATGCTATGCTCTTAAGTATTCCTTTGTCGGATTTTTTAATATCTCATAGGTCTGAGATATTTTAATCTTTTAAACTCGTATGCCACGCTGGAGGTGACGATACGCAACTACGTTGGTAAAAAATCGAGTTCAAAGAGTTAAAAAGAAAAATATTTTCAACCTTTCCGCTTCGGTGCTTTGAAAACTAAAAGCGTTCTAATTATTCAGATCGATATTTTTTTTTTTGGTAATGTGACAGAAATACGCGTACTAAAATTTAGGTACACCGTACATGGTACGACACGTGCAAATGAAAATAAAAATAATTCTACCGAAACTATCCGCGTACGATTTTATCAAATTATTTAATTTCTCAGGTTGCGTATAATAGATCCTTCGCAGAGAAAGGGTTAAAGGGATACGAACAGTGTCGACTGGTACGAAATGGTAACGGTGAGGTTTCGGTAATAACAATAAAAAAAGATTAATACGGTTTGATTGTACACTGTGATTCATTGAAAAATAAAGATGGAAACTATTTCTGGTTGATTTCCAACGACGAAACCCGAACCTAACCAGTCCATGATCGACATAGCCGATTCGAAACTACATCGAGTGTTCTTGTCGTACGCTAATTAATTCAGAGTTTCGCGTGCAAGCAAAATTTCCTTGGTGAAATCGAACAGAATATAACCGACGTCTCCACTTTAATGACCGTGGTACCGTTCCGTTCGATCCTTAGACACGCAGCGAAGCCGGCCTGTTTTGCTCGACAGTGTTTCAGTAGACTTTTCAATGGGGAAAAAAAAAAAGAAAAAAAAATGATGGAAAAAAAAAGACGCCGTATTGAAAATAATTCCTCTGACAAACTCGACAGGATGGCTCTTCTGTTTCTCTATTCATAAAACTCTGCTCTTTGTTCGCTACCAAGTATCGTACGTTTCTTTCTCTGCCCTTTTTTCTCCGTCTCTTTCTGAATATCGACTAATTTTCTCCGATAAAATAAGGCAAAGCGTTCGTTGAACGTGTTCAAAAGCTTATTTCGAACTTCTGTAACAGCAGAAATTAGAAATCGTGATTTAATAAGAATTAAGGATATTGGGATGTACCACGCGTTGGGTAAGGTCTTTCGGAGGTTACTGTCTTCGATCAAACGCTAGAACTACCAGAATGGTATTTGTAATTTCTCATAGAGATTTTATAAATCAATTACGGTGCCTTTAAAATCGTTTGTCTACTCTGTCTTATGTACAAATATTTTTATACGCCTATAATTTAGATTTCTTCGACAGAAATAACTATATCTTATTTATAGTTAACTCTGCTACGGGCTCGTGGGTCTTACCCAATCGAATTTTCCTTTAATTAAAAAATCTCTCAATTTTAAGAAACATATAAAAAAACCTATTACTAATACGCGAACTCCCTTGTTTCAACGTTACATCGAGGTCACATTTTCATCAAAATTTCTATTTCAAGAATTTCTTTTAGCGAAACAAGAGAACGCTTGAATCGAAAAGAATTCGAGAACCGTAACAGGGTTAAAATAGAATGCTCCAAAAAATAAGCATATCCATAAAAATCCCCAATCCAATCAACTGGTCTCAAAAACATTACCACCTCCGTAAACTTTACTACTTTCGGTTACTTTCTTCTTCTCCGAAGATGTTTACGCGTAAAACCAGACGATCTCACAGAAACGCGGTTCCTTTTCATAAATTAAAAAACGCACAGTACATTCGAGCGTTGTTCCCAAGCACAAAAGTATCCGAGGCGATTTAACTCTTTGCGGCACAGAATTTCAGATAGTAAAATAGACCCGTGTTGCATAGAAATTAGATTGCGTTTTAAATGAAACAAAATTGGTATATTTTTACTAATAAAGGAATCACATAATGTAAAAACATAAAAATATAACAATAATTTAATTGAATTTGTTGTTATAGGGTGGGACTCAAATAGTGACACCGTGACGCATGGGTTCACGAATGGTACTTATTAACCCCTTGGCTTACGATTTCTTCGATTTTTATACATATCAGCAATAGTTATTCACGTCTTTGACACTCTGTCAAACGCAAAGTATCGAAATATTACACGTATTTTGTATTTGCTAATTATCAATATTGTAAATTTAAATTACGGTTAAAGCTAAAATTGAACTGTATCATAAATATTGCGTGCTTTTATTGTATTTTATCCAGAATCGGCACCACGAGTGTAACTCGTGGTTATAAGGCAACGGGTTAAAGCACATTCTTTTCTCTAAGTCAAGGTGGGACTAAAAATGTCCCACCATGCGTTACGGTGCATCAAAAATATCGAGGGACATGTAGAAATAGTAGTATATATATATTTAATTGCAAAAAAAAAAAATAGGAGATGATACAGAAATACGCAGACGCCTCGTGGCCCGCTTCTGGATGTCTCGACGAGAACTGACGATGATCGCCGCTTCTCGAACTCGTCAGCTCGACGACAATGTATGTGCTTTGGGTTTCTTGGAATGGCTTTATCGCGAAGGCAAAGCGGCACCCAAAACATCTTCCGATGGAGAGTTTTATTGTCTAACTGTATTTTACTTTTACAAAAAATGTGGGACACTTTTAATCCCAGCGTGCCCCAAAGAGTTAATCGAGAGGATTGGATGTTTCTGATCGGACTGAGAGCAGAAGAGAAACAACATTCCCCGTTGAGATACTTATGAGCCAGGATTCGTTACATTTTTCACGAACAGTGACAGAAGCGTATCGATCGACCGTGTGTACGCCTTCAGATATTATTCGTAATTCGCCATCGAGAAATCCCTTTTCAACTTGTACTTGTATCAAGCACTCGTATCGGTATATCCGTCGGCTATTCCGCTAAAACGATTCCGCGATTGCGATTGATCGACGTCGCGACGAAGATTCGAATGCATTTGCCCCAGAAACTCCGGTGTCTTTTGCTTTTACGACGAGCACGCCGGTGTTTCGGTATTTACGATTCGTAGGTAAGGACTAACCGACGTGTCGCGAATATGAAACTTGACTTCGCGAGATTTGTCGCGGGCTTAGAGACTCTCGGTAGTTTAAATGTTTAAAGGAACACGCCTTTGAGCATCCCGACGACGACTATATTGACTCGAGCAATCGTTGCGTTCCTCGCGACGCGAAGAGCAACCAGGAGCTTTATTGGAACTCGAAAATGTAAACTCTGCTGTGAATATTGCATGATTGAAATGGGGATAGAGTGCAGCGAACGTGGCAGAGATTGGTAGGGGAATATCTTTGAAGTTTCTTTTTTTTTTATTTTTTGTTTAAACTGAAATTACTCGATTGGCATGTTTGTTTGGAATTTTGTATGATTTTTAACTCATAGTTGGAATATAATATTTCTGAAGCTCTCAATTTTCGGTTCAGACTCGATTATTTCGCAGATTGTTTGAAATTCTGTATCTTAACTCACAGATCAATATTATAAAATAGAAACACCACACTTTTGATCTTTTTCTTTTATACAGCGGAGCTTTGTTATAGAGATTTTTTTTAAATCTGTTTCTTTGTATTATTTCTAAAGATTTCACGATTTTTTGGTAAAGAGATATTGTACGTTTTTTGGAGAAAAAAGAAACAATCTCTTGCGAAATAATATTCTCACATTTTTGCTAACGAAAAAAAAAAAAAGTTTCAAACGAAATTTAATACTAGGAAATAAAAATGATTCTCAACCGAGCGAATAAAATCCACGAAAAAACGGGTTGCATCAGACGCAACCAGTGGCGAACAATATTCGCTGGAAACGAAATTTGTTCGAATAATATGCGAACCTATGGATCCGGAAGTAATATTCTCTCTCTATGGACTCGAGCTTACAACGATTGTCGTTTTGTATAAGTAATTTAATCCGATTTAGTAACAATTCTTCGTACTTTATAATTTGTGTCCGCCTCGGTGATACCGAAGGACCAGCCGTTATAACTTCACTGAAAGCGTTTATGCGCTATCGAGCAGAAAATCAAGGTAGATCTCAATTCCTCGATGCTCAGATGTTTTTTAAATTTAATTCTGTTATACATAAATTTGTACTTTGCGGATGTTTTAACGCGTTTCTTCTATTTAAAGCGAAATGTATCGGCTCGGCCCGTGACATTCACGGACTTACACAAAATGGACGCCCTGCCCGTGTATGTCACGGGCTAGAACTTATGAAATTAAGTAAAAGTTTCTTCTCTTCTTTTTCAAGTTTTTAAAGAAACAAAAAATATCATATATATTTGGAATAATTTAAGCAACAAGCAAGATTTTTAATGTCGGTTGGCTGTGCATTGCCGGATAATTATACATGCTTTTGCGTCACGAGAACTCATTTCTAACACGTGAATGATGCTCGACATTGATATGCGTAAGGTTCATTGGCATGCGCTCGCTTCGCTCCTGCGAAACACTAAAAATACTTAACAAGGCTTGAAATGAAGCCAAGCCACATCACGATTACTATGCGGAATGTATTAATATTTAAATGTGCGCTGATTGAATTTATATATTTATAGAACCGGTGTTATTTTCTCGAAACGGTGTAAATTTGTCCCGTACGGCGGCTGAAGAATGCATTTCCTAGGAGCAAGGTTCTTTTTTAGAATTCAAAGAGAAAATCTTTTATGGAACACTTGAAATCATCGTCGAAATATCGTCTCTTGCTTTTCGTTCAATCGTAGCAATTTTCAATGAATTTCTGAGTAGATACGTTTATAAGATAACCGAATGAAAGATGCATTAAAAAATAGGATTAAATTCGAACATAAAATAATGATACTGTACTGAATGACATTGGGGGGGGGGGGGGGGGCCAAGGGGGGGG
>SMSQ01025873.1:102579-129365 GCA_019453375.1 Ctenoplectra terminalis | reverse complement strand
GGGGGGGGGGGGTGCCATAGGGGTGAGATTTATCTTCGGAGAACGCATCGAAGTCGAAGCTCGTAAATTTTATGGAAGAATATAAAATAGAAATATTGATATAAAAATATTTACGAGCACCGGAATTTACTATTTTCGGAAACTGCTATTACTCATTATAATAATATATTAATATATAATAATATATTCGAATACTTGTGATAAAATTAAGATACCTTAAATTAAGAAGAACGTTCCCTATGGTCTGTAGTTTCGATGAAAATTACAAATTTAAAATGATTAAATTAAATAATTCAATCTCATGGAACATCCCAACAAATTTTATACGTACACTGGTTACGTATACACACAGGTGTATACCCACACAAATATATAATACAATTTCTAATTTACATAGATTAATTAAATAACGCAATAAGTTCGAAGCGCTCCCGATGACCCTATTCTTCAACCCTTTCCTTTCAGACACAGATGCTGATACTTGGTATTCTTAAATTTAATTAATTATGCATTTATTCAGAATACATATCCATTAAAATGAGCTGCACTTTATGCAATTGGTATACATCTTTTCAACAATGGGAATCGTTACGGATATGAAGGGTAGTAAGGAGAGAAGCGAAGTTGGAATTCGATAATTTGCAACGTGTCGGGATGTCGCGACTATTTTGTAAATGACTGCGGATCCGCGATACGTGCCAGGTGGTGCACAATAAAGACCGGAAACGAGGTTCAGAATCTCGAATACTGCCCAGCCAAAGATGCAAATGAATTTGAAGCACGATTCTGTAACGTCGTCTACCGTCGACACGAGTCGCGTCTATCGATTTGCGATCAAATCGGGCCTGCCTCGATGGCTGGCTACAATTGAAACTAAAGAGCGCCCGATTCGATTAACCTTTCGGTAGACTTTCAAATTTTCCTGTTTGTCACTGCGACAGCGGCCGTTCACTTCCTCGTTCTAAAGAACCCAAAGATATTGGTTCTTCTCTTTGTTCTACTATTTTTATGAATCACAGTTTTATTTAAAGGGACAAGGTTAATGAGTTAGACGATTAAAATTTGCAATGTAGATTAAAAAGGAAAAAAGGGAAATAGAATATAGCGTGGAAATTAAAATTGTTTATCTAAGATTGTCGCGAAATGTCAGAGTTTAGCATGCGCACGGTGACCGTTTAAGTCGATTAACGAATTCATGAATATTTTTAAACGAATCGTAGCAAGAAACTTGGTTGACTTGGTTGAAAAAAAAAAAAACTTAACAAACGGTTTGTTAAGAATGCATTGATAGCCAAATATTTTATAATTATTTTATATCCAAATTCTATAGCTATTATTTCATAATCAAATAACCACGAATTATTGCAAACTCCATTATATTATCTCCAGATATTTTATTCTTATACAGTTACGGAGTTGTGGAACACGACCCGAACCACGAGATTTATTACCTTACGATTAGAATCATCGAATTCGTCAAGGTCTACGTCAAGGTTTAAGGACTAGAATATGTCCGTGACGTTAGAGTCATAGGATCCATTCGAGACCACCTCAAACGGGCGATTCGTACAACTCCACAATTATGGCGCGTAAAGTCCAACGACTTTGGGACAGTTTGCTATGAATTGTACGACACTAACCTGAGCCTAACATCGTGCCTAACCCGGGCCTAAACCATGAATTTAACTAGTCAATCAACTAGATTAAATATCACATTTTATATATATAAAATCATAACTGTTTCTTGTCCTATAATTGGTATCACTGTATCTAACTTCAAACCCTTCAAAAGTGTCCATACGAAATCTGGAGCATTGTGATTGATGTACACTTTTTGAAACTTCTNTATCCAAATTCTATAGCTATTATTTCATAATCAAATAACCACGAATTATTGCAAACTCCATTATATTATCTCCAGATATTTTATTCTTATACAGTTACGGAGTTGTGGAACACGACCCGAACCACGAGATTTATTACCTTACGATTAGAATCATCGAATTCGTCAAGGTCTACGTCAAGGTTTAAGGACTAGAATATGTCCGTGACGTTAGAGTCATAGGATCCATTCGAGACCACCTCAAACGGGCGATTCGAACAACTCCACAATTATGGCGCGTAAAGTCCAACGACTTTGGGACAGTTTGCTATGAATTGTACGACACTAACCTGAGCCTAACATCGTGCCTAACCCGGGCCTAAACCATGAATTTAACTAGTCAATCAACTAGATTAAATATCACATTTTATATATATAAAATCATAACTGTTTCTTGTCCTATAATTGGTATCACTGTATCTAACTTCAAACCCTTCAAAAGTGTCCATACGAAATCTGGAGCATTGTGATTGATGTACACTTTTTGAAACTTCTGAAACTGAGTAATGTTACCGTTACTTCTTACAAGACTATTATTTGGATTTTATAGAACTCTACGCGTCCCTGGTCATTCATAGTAATGTCAGTAATCATTGCATTTGTTAATGCTATTCGTTTCGTTTTCATCCTGTTTTAATAAAGCTTAAATTGTTGAATAAAACTTACCTGAACGATGGTCTTCGAATTCGCAGGTCCCTCAGCATAGGAGGCAAACAAGTGGAAACGATTGAGCGTGCAAGGGACGGAACAGCCTGCGCCTACAGTGCTTATCACAGCACGAAAGGTATTCCAGCAAGTGCTCGTGGTCATCGTGAAGAATTGCCAATTGCCATGCGTGTCCTGGGCTCGGGTTTCCTCACTACTTGTCTGCAGATTAAATATTACCGCCAAGATGATCAGAGCCATTGTGAATGGGGTGCAAGATTACACTGTATCGAATTAGATTGCTCGAGCGTTGAAGGTAGATTAGTTACGGTAGATCGGGAAACTTATAGGAAACTTGGCATAGAGTCCTAGCAGTCGGTAGGTGTAAATGTTATGAAAGCCATCACATAGTGAAAACGGCTAATATTTGTTTCTTATCGCGCGAGTATGGTGATATGTGGCTATTGTCGATTCTGGTTGGTTAATTTCCGATTGAAATCGAGATCGTTCGTCGAGCAATGAGAGAGGCGAAACTCGTGTGGCGGGCTTTCACCTGGAATTTGAATGATACAGTTGTATAATGGAAAGTACAGCGTGATATAATATTTTTTAACGATACTTTAAGCATGTCGAGTTTCTTCGCGTGAAAACATGATAAAGTAGCGTGAATGTTTTCGACAATTTTACGTAACATTGAAAAAAAGAAAAAAAAAATACACGAGGAAGGATAATTGTATTTCTATGTAATATCGATCGATTTTTGTAACGATAAAAACGTAACAAATACCTGGTACTGAGAGAAAGAACGTTTTAAAGATTTCTTCGATCCCTTAACGATTCGATGTGCAATTATCAAACGGTGGACCCGTTTTATCGGAGTAATTCCAACGTAACTTCATTCTCTTATTTTTCTACATCGAGAAACGTGTTTGTATATACATACATATATCGGAAGCATGCATGTATATATAATGCCATTGAAAATTGATATAGAATAATAGAATTAATGTTATAAATATAAACGTACCTTGTTTAAATTAAATACGAAACGATACCCTAGAATTGCATCTGCTGTGTTTCTTAAAGAACTCATTTTTCGATGCATCGCACTCGTTAAGGAATCGATTAGGAAAATAATCGATGTTACATATTAATTTGAATTTGAATATTTATGTAATATGTACGTGCAAAATATGCAAGTACTTATTAGTGTAGATATTAATGCGTAAAAAAATCATTGTCTAAACATGTTGATATTCATAACGATGAAATTAAAAATCATAAAACGTTTGAATATGAAATCGTTGTTCGAAAGGATGTTTGGAAAATGTAAAAAAAAGAAAATGTATGGAGACCAAAGGAAATTATACCGCTACAGTATTGTTAATAAAATGAAAGTTTAACGTAATGTACGAGCTGTATTGTCGATCGATTGCGAATTATTTCGAGCAAACTGCATTTTATTTTCAGAGTTTCTAAGAATGTTAAGTTTACAAGAATGTTTTTCTTTTGTCGACTATATTTTATCGTAAAGAATTTTATGCAATTTAATGTGCTTAAACACGAAACTTACATAAAATAGCACGTAATGGTTATTATCGTGCCATTCGTGGCATGTTGAACTATTAATGTTACTGCATAATTACCCCCACAATTATTATACTTGTACCTATTGTGTTCCACATATTTAAGTTTCTCGTTTTATTTAAAGAAATTAATCCATATTTATTTTTAAAATATGATTAATAAAAATGATTTGAGTTATAAAAAATTATTTTTTAGTATGTAATTTCTTATAATTATTGTTATTTAATATTTATATAATTTATATTAAATATTATATTAAATCACATTGACAACTGTATGGTTTAAATTTCTTGCATAATATTAAATATGTTATTATGTGGATACTGTATATTATTAATTCAAGTACTTGTAACAAAGAATGGATTATTTATAAGTGATGGTTTATAAATAATATGTACATGTACTACTGTCGTATATAACCATATACACATACTCGCACGGGCGCGTACGTACACAAATGTGTATCATATATTATAAATTTTTAACAAATCACCAAATTGATTATTATACTTTCCTAATTGTAGCACTAATTCATTGAAAATTTTGGCAATCAGCGAAAATGACCAAGCAGTGCCTCTATGCTTTGCGTAAACGTAAACACAGATTGTTCCTATTCTTTATTCACATAATTAGTTGTTTGTCTACTGATACTGGTATCTGTATATTTTACAACCGACTGAAATAAATTATTCAATCCTTCAATCATTTGTTTGATGTTTTCAGTCATAGAATATATTGAAGATATACAAGATTATAATTTACAAAGTATATAAAAATTAATTTTATATTACATTACATTAACATACATATATCACACACATTTCTATCATTATGTATACTTTTTCGTAAATTACGATATTAATCCTGAGTAATCTATAATCTCTCGTTGAAATCTATGATCATACATAAATTTTACAATGTAGGCGGTTGATAGTTTAACAAAAGAGCAGCCAGAGCTTTGTTAGGTATTTTTTCTAATTGAGTTCTCATTCGCAATGCTAATTTGTTTGACTGTTTTAAATACATAGCAGAATGATGTAATGCAATCGCGTAAGGAACAGGACACCAATTTTGTCTGACAATTTCCCTAACAAGTGCCATTAAATAACTTTCAATTAAAGACGTATCTTCTTCAAGAGGGTAGAGGTATTCTTTTAATGGAATAACTAACTGTTCCAAAGGTAATCTGATGTATCGAAGTAAACCTATATGTTCTGACCATAACAATTTTCTGTAATGAGCATCGTGCCTTTGTGCAATCGGTACTAATAAAGTCATTGAAAACCCATAATCACCGTATGATGTTGAACAAAAATGTTCACACATCGCAGTAAACAAATCAGTAAACGAATTAAGTCCCGGCAGATCTACCGTGAAATTAAGTTTCTTGTAATTATCTTTCAATAAAGTCGTAATGGCTCTGGTAAGCAAAACAGAAACGTCGCTACTTAAATACAACGTGTCGCACAAATATACAAGTACTAATCTACTAAACCTCAAACTTTGTGACAATTTTTCAACTAAATCCGGTAATACTAATTCTAAACTCAATATGGCTAAGATAACAGCTTTATCATCGTCGTTACACACACTACTATTTCTACATTTTGTATAAATATGCACTACAGGTAAATAAAGCCAGTCTTTGGGCATATGCTGCCTGATCCCATCCACCATTTAATGCTACATACCGTTCATATAAACCAGCCACGTCGCGACTTAAGTTTAATTTGATATCCTCAATATTTGAATTTAAATTTAACTTTTCTAATTCATTCGTTACTATTTCTAAATTTAATTTCTCCTCCGCTAAAGCAACCCTAAGCATACTTTTCACATCGGATGGACAATCGGCGGGTAAAGACGATACAAGTTTGACAGCAATTTTCCAAATAATATGAGCTGTCTTATTATCTAATTTACCTTTAACAATGGAAGCTGCGTTCACTATACCAACTAAAAATGAAAACTCGGATCTTGTGTACCACGACCTTTCTAAACTCCAATCTGTTGTTTCTAATTTTTTTAAGTACTTATGAAGTTGTGGAAGGTTGAGTATTGCCTGAATTTCTTCGACAAAAAAGTGATTACTAAATACATTTAAAGCTGTTGCAAGAAAAGGCGTACAAGATTGTTGAGATACTATAGGTTGTAATTGACCATCCTCGATTAAGACACCCAAATGAGGTAAAGAAGAAGGTTCGCGTTCAGTAACTAAGGAACAATCACTTAACAAATTTGAGGTAGAGCTACAAAAATGAAAACGTTAAAAGTTACTTTAACAGAACGTATGATGTGATACAAAGTTAAAAATTCTAAACTCTTACTTACCCAAGTTTAGAAAACACTTGCGTGCGAGATATGTTCAATGTTTTAATCGCAGTACTATCGCTAACTGCTAGTAAAGTTTCTGCAATAAGTTTCGTATTACCCCACTGTAAAATCATAACTTTTTTATAGTATTTGTATTATATATATTTATATACATTTATGATATAATTAAATTTAACGTACCGTGACATTACTTAAGGTCTGTAATTGAGCATTCCATTTGGACAATAAAACCGATATATTTGCTTTCAAAGGGGTCAAACAACTTGCAACAGCAATTAAAGCTGATGCATATTCACAAGACAATTCAGATGCTGTTTGAATATCATGATTACTTAACAGAAGTTGTAACTGTGATACAAGGATTAATTGTGCTCCAGTTAGACTATCCATTGCTTCTTTATGCAATAATAATGATTTCCATAATCGTAAGCTTTCAATGCAGAGATTAAAACTGGCTTTGCTGTAAAAAAAGAAAAAAAAAATTATGATTTACATATATTACATACGTTAAAANTTGTAGAATTTATAACATCACCAGTACTTTGAGAAGTAAAAACCCTGTTTTGCGCTTTCAGTCTTTTTAATTCAGAGAATTTCGATCTGACTTTACCAGAACTTTTTTGACTGTCATCGGTAGTAGTAGAAGTACTAGTAGAAGATTTTGCAGATTCTCTCAAATTGATCACTTTTGCGGATGGTTGTTGTTTATTTTTTAAGAATTCTTCTTGCATAAGAAATAATTCATCTTCGCTATCAGTTGGTTTAGGCCGCTTTAAAACAGGAGTTCCATCCATTGTTTCAAAATATATTTTAAAGCTTCAAAAGTTACAATCCTTACTTTTAAATTGTTTTGTTATTAAATCTTTTTAGGTTATATCTATAAACATTATTGATACTTTTATAGGTTACAATATTTAGAGTTTGATATTACATGTATATGCTACTCATTTATTTCATTCTCTTCTTGTCAAAATGAAAAATTATTATATTTTAAAAAAGAACTATTTTTTTTTAGCTGGACAACCTACTCATGTGAGGTGTGATAGACAACTGTTCACAGTATGATACGATGGCGTTGGTATCACTATTATATTATATGTATCTATGTATGTGTAATTCAAAAATACAAGTGTAATTTTTCAATGTGACTAATTATTAAAATACAATTTTTTTTTATATCACATTACAATTTAAAGTTACGATTATATCCAGTGATACATTAAAAAATACATTATAGTTAAAAATAATGTGTTTAATATAAAATTCAGTTTATAATAAAGTGAACCAAAAATTATTAACGTCTAAAGTATAATGTGAATAATAATAAAAAAATGCAATAAATGTTAATATATATTGTTATTATTAATATTTCGATCATAGTACAAAGTTTTTGAACGCAAAAAATTCAAACAATTATTCTATTGAAACATTAAAAATTGTGTTAAATTTTTTTTCTCTTTTCTTTTTTCGTAGAATGTTAAGTTTAAAATAAATTTAATTCCTTTTTTCGATTCGTTTGTAAATAGCGCTATAATTTTATATTCAAGAAAACGTATCTTATACTTTCCTTTTTTATTAACTCATTGACTTATAATGAAGTGAATCCTATTTTTAATATAATTATCGTACATTTATATCGATTGCAGTAGATCACATTTTTTCTTTTCATTTTTAAAACAATAGTAAGCCAACGAGTTAATGAAAATATAGAAATAAAACTTACAAACGAATCAATGAAAAATGATTAAACCTAACACTAAAGTGTAAGAATCTCAGTCGCTCGTGATTCTAACAAACGTTCCATTGAACTAACATCTTTACACCATCCATCGAGTCGCTGAACCATTCCAGCTATTTGTGTACGATCTAAGACGCGGGGCTGTACCCATGTCATGTTTACTGTTCCTGCTACTTGGTCAATAGCACCACGAACCAAACCTTGGGCTAGAGCTTTCATTACTAGTAGTTCTACTTCACCAAGAGGTAAACGAGTTTCTTGAGAGATTTCCGCAAACGTTAACTGTCTATAATAAACGAAAATAACATTTAATGTGGAATGTTTCACATTTTTTGATTTCATAATATTATTACAACAAAGGATATACAAACCTGTTATTAGCCTGTCGCTTGAAAGTCATTTCCATGAGACAGAGAAGAGAAATTTTTTGTCTTAACTTCAATTCTTGTGCAGCTAAATCAGCAACCTTGCTCCACTGTGGTTTTAATCTTTCAAGGGCAGCAATATCACCAGCATTGAAAGCTTGCAATAAATCGACTAACCAAGAGTTTGGTGTACCTTTCAAGGATTGTAAAACTGGATGAGCTAACAATTCTCCAAGATTATAAACTCCTTCGCCTAAAAGTGCAGCTAATCCAAGGAAAAACGCATGCTGTTCTTGCTCTTGTCTACTTAAGCTGTTTAAATCAATGCAACCTAAGTATCTGAAACATAGAATTCATTCCGAAAGATGAGTATCGATGAATTACAAGTTGAATTAATTGTTCGAAGCTCTAAACTAAAAAAGTACCTTAAAGCGGTTCGATAATACTCTGCATGCTTTCCTTGGAGACGATACAGACGACTGGCTAATAAATAAAATCTACCATGAACTGTTGTAACGCCATCAGCGTTGTCCAACATAGTTTCTACGTCTTCTATAATTTTTTTTGCTTGCTCTTGGTTATTTAACTTCTCAAGCAATATCTGCCCTGTGAGAACTTTGCACAGAGCAACAGCTTCATTGTTACTTTTAACTTTAGACTCGGTTTTTTCTAAGAATTTAATTGCTTCTTGTTTATCTTGAAATTGTTGTATTACGTACGCTAGTATTTCTACTAAAGATAAAGGGTTTATCCTAAACACAAAAAAATATATACATACATTTTTTTTCTGTATAAAGATAATAGTAGAAAAACAATCTTAATTACTATGTAAGCTAAGTAAGCGAGGTTATGGATTAACATTTCAAAAAAATACGTATATTATACTTACTTGTTTTCAAAGGTGGATAAAAAGTTTATGTATAGCTGTACCAATTTATCTCCCTTTTGAAGGGCTGGATTTTTCACAAACGTTTCTAATTTCAGTGTCAACTGATGCCAAAGCCTGCAAGTCACCGGACAAAAGAAATCAGATAAATTTTCTCTATTTAAACACGCATGCGATATAAATATTTTATGAGACGTACTTTTTATTGTATAATTCTTCAAGTTGCGCCCATTCTGCAGCCAATTCCTTGTCTGCAACATTTTGATTTTGACTTAAATATGTACTAACATCCTTTGGTGCCACGGATACCGCCATCTTTAATAACAATGATTAAAGCCGAATCACCACAATGAATTAGGCTGTCCAAGATTTTTTCTGGAATAAAATAACGTAGAATAAAAAAACATTTTATCACCGCTATTAATTGTATTCATCTTTATGATATTTAAAAACATAAGTTTTCTATTTACTTTTTTTTGTCATAAAAAATATGTATGAATTTTATAAATTGATAAAAAGAATTAGGGTGAATAAAGTATATAAATGTATTTAAAGAAATACACAGTATGTAAATTGAATGTACTTGTTATTAAAAATGTACATTTTATTAAAAATTCGAATATAAATAAATTCGATTCTATTTATTTTTAAGTTACAAATTGTAGGATTTTTACTGCAATTATATGCTCGAAATTTGTCTAAAATATTATTCATATTTTTAATCACACAATCGTATCATTCACGTATAAATGATTGATTATGAATATTACTCCATAAGTCTAGTAATAACAATAGTAATAGTAAATGTGATACGACCTTTAAATTTATAATCTGTTCGAATAAAATATCGAAAATTATTAGGAAAGTAATAAAGTCCAATGTATAACAAAAATAATTAACATCAAAATATTTCAACTATTCAAATTTCAATTAGATTTTAATTATACAATCGATAGTTTCTTCGATGCATGGAGTTCGGGAAACATACACTAGGGTTGGCTTAAATAATACGACCTTTAAATTTATAATCTGTTTGAATAAAATATCGAAAATTATTTGGAAAGTAATAAAGTCCAATGTATAACAAAAATAATTAACATCAAAATATTTCAACTATTCAAATTTCAATTAGATTTTAATTATACAATCGATAGTTTCTTCGATGCATGGAGTTCGGGAAACATACACTAGGGTTGGCTTAAATAATACGACCTTTAAATTTATAATCTGTTTGAATAAAATATCGAAAATTATTTGGAAAGTAATAAAGTCCAATGTATAACAAAAATAATTAACATCAAAATATTTCAACTATTCAAATTTCAATTAGATTTTAATTATACAATCGATAGTTTCTTCGATACATGGAGTTCGGGAAACATACACTAGGGTTGGCTTAAGTCACTGATTAGATGTAAGAATAGATAACTCGCTTTATGCACTTTCACGTTCTATCGTGACTGTTGCACCGACTTAGAATTTCAACAGTGATTTTAGCGTCCTCTGCTCACAAACAACGACAAGATCATAAAGTATTTCCATATTAAAGAAGGATTGGTAAGAAGAAGCAATCCATTTGCGTAAATGAATATTTGCTTATAGTAACATTTGAGAATCGTCTACAGAATCGAAGAAACGCGATGGCGGTTCTATTCAAATTGGCGTAGGATGCGCAAGAATGCTGCAGTTTTGTTACCTACTGCAGTATTTCACATAGTACCCATCCGTTGCCACGCATTTATTTAGCGTTGCATCATTCAGTGTATAACATACTTATCGAAGAATGTAAATTAAAATTAATAACAAAGCAGTTGAATGTAAATACTATGGAATAAGCTGATCGTGTAGTTGAATGCACAGAGAGGGTTTTCCCCGAAGAATTCATCAAACATATAGTTTGAAACAAATGTTTTGTGATACTAGTAAGGTTAACATTTTCAATAATTATGTTTTATAATTGATTTTTTCTATCAAACAAATTGATATTTAAAGTAAGTTTCATAATATTTAAGTATAATAGATTAACGATAATTGTGGTTAGATGTGAATATTTAAGATGTTAGACATGCAGAAGATTATAGTTGTGATTACTCTGTTATTGTTTAATCTTCACGAAGTTGTTCCATTGCAATCTCTGCCATTTTCACCCATCGTTATTGCGGCAGAATATAGAAAAGAATATGAACTTCTCATAAATGTTAACGTTGAATATATGTTTTTGTATCCTACTAATAATGTAAGTATAAATATTTTCACATAAATCGATACCGTGATGTTTTATCATATTTTTCATATATTATGGATTTTTTCTGTACCTTTAGTTAAGTTTAATGGAAACTGCAGGAATAGAAGTTGAAAGCAATGCCACTCACGAGCTACCTCTTATAGTGGTTGTACGTCAGAAAAGAGAAATCCTATCGTGGAAAATTCCTCTTATAGTGACTAGTATATATTTTGATAATTTGAAATACAATAAGACTAGTCGAACTTTGTGTTCAGCCAAATATTATCAAAGTGTTCTAGAAGATCAAGAAGAATTTATTACCGTTAGTTTATCCACTGCTAGTTACCAAAATATTTCGTTTAAACTGAACATGACAGAAGAACGTCATTTTTATTTGAAGTATGTATTTTACTAAGTACCAATAATAAATTAAATATATATCGTTATATTTATAATTTAATTGCAGCGAAAATAAAGGAATTTTAACAATTAGGTTTTGTTTTTTACAGTCTCGAGGAAAAGAGAGAAGTAACAGTTTCACCTTCTCAACCCATTTTTTATGGTTACACCTTCTCAAATAAAGTACAGAGCTCTTCTGTAATTATTCGTATCGAATCCGATAGTGATATTTGTATGACAGTTTCGATACAGAATACAACGGTGAGTAACTTTCTATAATTTTCAAATCAATATATTGTTATTAGTTTAAAAACTATTTCTTTTCTTTACTTCCACTTTTTTTTAGTGCCCTGTGTTTGATTTAGAAAGAAACATTGAATTCTCTAGTTATTGGCAAACTGTAAGTCAACTGGGTGGTATAACTGTGCCGGTAAGTATTTTTTGTAACCAAGCAGCTTTGCTTGACAAATAATGAAATAAGAATAAAGCTAATGTTAATCAAATTTACTTAAAAATATAATTAAAGTCTTATTGATGTCGTTTAGAGAGAAGCATATCCATTGGGCTTTTTTATAGTACTTGTAGTAAAAGGTGAAGATACCGATTGTCATGGAGCTCCTAGTATGATTTCTTTACGGAATAAAAACGTGACGTTACAGATAAATGCTGGTATAACAAAACAAGATTATATTATTGCTTCAGGGATAACAGTATCTGTTATTTTTACTTTCTGCGTAGTTTATGTTGTAACTGTAGTAGTACTGAAAATTAAGGAATGTAGAAAAATTAAACAAGAGCTACTAGATCAGGAATCTGAACATGCTAATGAACCTATACCAAGTCCTTCGATGATACCAGAGGTAAGATAATATATTGAATAAGAAATAAATGGAATTGTAAAATTTTTTATCCATAAAGAATAAAAAACTTTGATCAAATAATTAATTAAATAATTTGTTTTAGACCGGCCCACATGAATCAGTAATTATAGAATCAGATTCTTCACTGGACGAAGACGATATTGACATGATGGAAGATGTTCTCTCCGACAAGGAAGTGATACGAACGAAACGTGTACTTTCGGTTTCCGACTTAGCTCACAAAAATCCAAAAATTCTTAAACATAAATCTCAATTATATTTATATTATTTAATAACGGTCGCTATTTTCTATACTTTACCTGCGGTGCAGTTAGTAATTACATATCAGAATATACTTCACATTACCGGCAATCAAGATATGTGCTATTACAATTTTTTATGTGCCCACCCATTTGGATTATTATCAGATTTCAATCATGTTTTTTCAAATTTTGGGTACATCATGTTAGGTCTTCTATTTATATTTTTAACGTACTCTCGAGAACACAATGATTTAGATAAAGAAAGAAACAAATCTTATGGTATACCACAACATTATGGGTTATTCTATGCAATGGGTACCGCGCTTGTCATGGAGGGCATACTATCGGGAAGTTATCACGTGTGTCCAAATCAAAGCAATTTTCAATTTGGTAATACGAAAATGATTGTAATAATTTTTGTAAATTTTTTTATGTTATCAGCGACAATGATTACATTATTCATTTAGATACGAGTTTTATGTACATCATGGCAGTGCTATGTATGATTAAGATCTATCAGAATCGTCACCCTGACATAAATGCTCGTGCACCGGTTACATTTGGAGTCTTGGCATTTATCATCTTCATAGGATTGATGGGAGTTTTAAATGGTTCAACATATTTCTGGATTATATTTACGATTACGCATTTGCTAGTTTGTCTATTTCTGACCATTCAAATTTATTATATGGGGCGATGGAAATTTAGAGGGTTTCTAACAAGACTAATACAGGTAATTTTATGTATTTTATGAGTGATATGTTTTGTTTTATGTTGATCCTATAACTTTTCTTAGGCACAATTTATCACTAACTTCATTACTTTCCAGACCTGTAAATATGACGCCCGTTCTGGAGTTGGACATTTGTTTCGACCTTTGTACGCAGGACGATTTATTATGCTTGTTGTAGCAAATTTATGTAACGTTGGTCTGGCGGTATTTGGAAATATAACTCACCAGACAAATTTTGCAGCCTTTTTGTTAGCTATATTAATGTCCAATTTAATTTTATATACGTTATTTTATATCGTTATGAAGGTATGTACATATCTACGAGTAATTATAAGTTATCTGGATATTATGAATTAATCCGTTTCGTAATATTTCAGATGTGTAATAAAGAACGGATCCTACTTCAACCATTAATTTATATTATTTTATCGATTGCGTTCTGGTCCGCTGCTTTATACCTTTTTATAAACAAAACTATTTCGTGGGCGTTTACTCCAGCACAATCGCGCCTCTATAATAAACCCTGCGAGCTCCTCAATTTTTTTGATAGCCATGACATTTGGCATTTTTTGTCTGCTTTGGCAATATTTTTTTCATATATGGTACTGCTTACCCTAGATGATGATTTAATTGACGTACATCGAAGTCAAATACCAGTCTTTTAAAGACAATGCTACGAATGATGAGGGTACTCAGAATTTCTTTCTGTTTTTGACGATATGACTGTATGTAGTACACATTTGAATTTGATATCGATTAATTAAAAATAGTATAAAATATATATGTATGTATAAAGATCATTTAGCAACTACTTTGTATTAAACGCCTTGTTTTCGTCAAACATTCAGATTCATAAAACTTGTTATTATCTACCCCTTTATTCGTATTAAATTGTTCCTAAAGAGCAAAGAATTTTTGATATTTCTTTATCACAATTGAAAAAATAGTGCTTAATACTTTAAAACTTACCCATTGATTTTTTCTTTTTCTTTTTCTTTTTTATCGACATAAATGGGAAATATCGATACACATGTTTAATAGTCGTTCGGTAAAAGCAAACGCAATAAACAAACTTTTTTCTAAAAATAAATATATATATATATGTGTGTGTGTGTGTGTGTGTATATATATATATATATATATATATATATATATATATATATATATATAGTATAATTTCTATATTCATGATTACACGTATCATAAACAAGGGCCACAATTTGCCACAGTTTAGGAGACGGCAGTGATACTGTCCGATACTCGATAGCATCACCGTTGAACCTTAATAAGACACGTGTTCGTTTGCTTTCTATCGTCAAGTAACGCTATCGATAGAAGCGATTATTAACGTTCCAAAAATTATACTACTCCCGTACAATTTACTATTAACAAGAATAACGAGTGTCTGTACAATTAATTCTAACAGAACTACATACACCAGGTACGCAGATAGACAAGTGACTTGTTTTAATTTTGAGAAACATTAGGACGAAGCACTTGAGTCATTGTGATGTTCCTGGGTGGTCGTTTCTATCTGTGATAAAGTTCTTTGCAATTCCGCACGTTCTGTTGGTTGTAACCTGTGCGCGATTTCTAAAATCGCATTTAATCTCATTTCTGGACAAGCTTCGAGGGCTTCTTTGACTCGAGAAATAACCGCATCTCGTTTTACACAAGTGATATTACGCGAAACAACACTGTTTTCATCTTGACGTTGACTTTCTAACCAATTCGTTGCTGTTTCATCTTGGTCCCACAAATAGGATTCTGTGGCACCTTTGTCTTCCATAAACCATCTACGCAACATTGCACCAACTTGTCTGACATCCAAACTTCGCTGAGTCGAGAGAATTTCTTCCTTTATTTCATCCTCCAAAAGTCTTCTTCTAAGTCGCCAATAAAGTAATTTTCGTGCTTTTCGCCATGGAACGATATCGTGAATTGCGTTCTTTTCAAACATTCTCTCCGGTGTATCATGAAGATCTGCGAAGTGTATCGCAACTTGATGATACATAGGATGTAAAGTTTTTTCTCTGTTACGGATTTGACCTTCGATTTCAGTTCGTTCCTCTGGTGAATTTGCACTGGATAATTTTTCCTGAAACAATGATACGTTTTATAATATTTAAATATATGTATCATATGTAGTCGTATACAAAGGATGCGTAAAATTAGTTTGCGTTGTAATAGTTGAGAGAACACTTACTTTGAGTCCCATGATTACTGCATCAACTCTGTGCATAGCTTTCAGCAGGTCTTTAGTTCTAAACTTGATTTCCACTATACCACCAGGTTCCAGAACTCCAGCTCTGCTTGTATTGTCAGCAAACATTTCCATGTAGCGAGAATTTATCGTTGGATCAACGACCGCCCAGGCACCTCCTCTTAATTCTCCGTTTGGTGGAATATATATAAATATTGGTTTGGTATACTCTCTTAATCCATCCACAATGTAAGCACCGAATTTTACAATTTGTTCGTACATATCTGTAAAAAATACATCGCTAGTTATTTGCTCAATAGGTATTGAAAGTAACAATTTTTGTAATTAATAACAATCGATAAAAACCTTTCATTCCACCAGAGAATCCTCTCCAATTAGCAAAAATGAAAAGTGGAAGTTCTTCTTTTCCGAAATCCTTGATTGCTTGGGCAGTTTTGTATGCGCTATCAGGGAACCATACTTGTCCTGCCTGAGATACCGTTTTAGCCTCTGAATCCAAATTGGCAGGATCAGCTGGTAAATGCAATTCAACAGTTCTTGTTTCTACTGCAATTACACCACAAGGAATTCCACCTAATCTAGCTCGTCCTGTTACTACAGTTTGAGCCCAAGGTCTCATTATTTCCTATAAATTATGATGCAAATCATAAAAACACATTTGTAATATTTACAGGTAATAATAATAATATAAATATAATATGAAATATACCTGCCAAGAGCCGCGGTCAAAGAATCCGCTTTCCCAACAATTTGTACCGTTCTGTATTCTACCATCGAGCATCCACCTTGGATCGTAAGCTGTTTTCGTAGGAACATAAATGATATCTCTGTCGACTGGATCAGGAAGTGGAAACGGTAATATAGGAAGTGGCGCTCCCTTATATTTAGGACAGTAACTTAACCACCTCAAAGCAGTTTCAACACCTTCTAAATCTCTTACGTCAACTGCATGCGACACACCATTGTTATGCATAATCTGTACACCACCTAACTGATTGTTACTAGCATATACTTCACGACCTAACACTGCATTCAGTGCTTTATAGCCAGTTAAAATGATGTGAGAATTTTCTATCTGAATGACCCTCTGACCAAGACGCACTAGATAAGTACCAATACCGATCGCCCGGCAAGATACAATAGAAATTGTGACTATTTCATCGTAAGCTTTTGACGTTTCACCGGCAATCATACCGGCGTATTTCAAATTTTCTACCCCAAGACCATCGTCTTTACCAATAATATCGGTAATCTTGTAACGAGATTCTCCCTTATCTTCGATCAACGAAGTTTTCACTGAATTATGCGGTGCTAAACGCGCGTAATCATCTGGTGTCAAATATATATATTTAAATCCTTTTTCTGGTTCATCATCATCCTCCCATGCGATTCTGAACAGCGCTTTCACTTCCTCCGCCAGACCAATGCGAGCTCCGGAATTTGCAGAGAAGTATATTCGTGGAATTCCAAGCTGCCTGGCTCTTTCAGATGCTCTGCAGAACACTAAATCTTCTTTGGGACCAAAAGAACCAATTAAATACGTTAAATCGTTGGCAATCAGTATAATATCTCGACCAGATTCTGGATATTCTGGTGTGTAGAGTCTCAATCTCCAAGCAACCATGCCAACATCATTTTCACCAGGAAGACGCTTCTGTTCCACTAAATTCTCACCTTCTAACACTAATTCCACGTAATCCATCACAGGATTTGGAATTTTTATATCGCTATTTGGCCTTTCTTCTATATAACTGTGCCACAGCTTTTCTATTTGTTGTCTAAACATATCCAGCAAGTCATATACATATGTTGTACCAGCACTTTGTGCTTGGAACCGTTTTGCTTGAAGATAATCTTTGGTTAAATATGGCGTAGAAATTGGTAGACCGTGCATGGGTCCTGGTCTCGAGGTACCATTTGACATCGCAGAAGGATAAGACTCGAAACGAATGATACCAGTCTTTGGATCAGTTGCTTCCGTATAAAGATGCAACTCTATGCTGTATCCACTGTCATTGCCAATGCACAGACGTATAATGGACGTTGGCTTTCCTGGTGCGGGTCGAATCGTCATTTTAATCTCAGCTTGCCGCACTCGTAACTTCCACAATCTTGGACCGTACCTAAGTACCATGCTAGTAACGCTCTCTTCTATTCTTGCTGGATCCATAATGACCGAAGGTATGAAGTTCAAAAAGATATGATTGCATTCTGTACGCTTTGCAAGCGGATGCGAGAATGCAACTTCTAATTCATCCATTGCCTCTAACAGGACACGTTCACCTTCATTGTGAAGATAATCAAAACTGGCCTCTTTCGTGATAAGATCAGAGTGTCTTATGATAGAACGAATGAAGAAACGATGGTCTGTAACTGGTTGTCCTTTAGCAACCTTTGCATAACCAAGATAAAGATGCATCTTTTGATTGGAGGTTGGTAAAGCTTCGAGATCGTAAGTTCTCATTCTGTTTAGTTCCAGTTGGAAAGCACAACCAGGCTCAAGATGTCGATAAATCTTATCCTCCACGAAACCGTCTCTTTGACGGAATGTAAAGAATTTCGGGAATTGTCTTCTTTTCAAAGCAGCGAACGTGACTCTTCTTATGCCTCGTGAGATTAATTCTTCCTTGTTGGAGGAGCACCAATCTCCAAATAGTTTCGCCATTTGAGCATCATCGTGGTTTTCCTTTTCTATGATGGCAATACTCAAAATGTACACTGGTTCAACGGGTCGTTCGCCAATTTCCACTTGAACACCAGGTTCGGCGTTGCTCATGGACACGTTTATAGACGTGCTGTGTCTCGATTCGCTTCCAGCTGCGTCTACCGCTTCTAAAACTTTGGCTGAAACTGAGGTAACCGAAGAGAGATCTTCCAAGAGATCGAGAACTTCGTCGGAATATCGGACAAATTGATCCATGTCTTGGAAGGCTGCCATTGCTCCGACTCTGTGATTAACTGCGCATTGATTTTGTCTATTGGGATGATTGTTAGGTAACAAGAACTGGAAATGTACAAGTGGTACTTCGCCGGACAGTTCCAAGTGTTGTAAACAAGTCAACTCGTAACTGATATAAGCCCTGCGAACGTAGACCTCTAAAGCAGCGTTACAGACTGTACGATTGGTGTGATAAAAGAAGTCGTGTAAAATGTCGAAAATCGATGTTTCGGAAAGGATCAGTTTCTGTAGATTTTCAGGTTGGAAATCGTGACCGTACATATCTACTGCTGACAAGAATATAGACTCCATTTGGTTGTGTCTTAATTCATAAGCTGGTTGGTGAGCGGCAATCAAAACTTGTCTTGAACGTAATGCAACGCGACTATGTTCTGTACGATTCAAACTCGTTAATTCCGTCAGAGTACTCGACAACTCGTCTGTGAGGCCTGGCTCATTCGCCCAGAGGTGATCTATAAGCATTGTTACCAAAACATTTTTCTTCGTGACTTGATTGTGACTGAAGATCATAGCCGTTACCGTCGCCACGTCGTCTTTGTATTGTTCTATTAAAGCTGAAACACATTTGTCATAATGCCCTTGTTGGAACTGACTCTCAACGGTGTAGTACTGTCGAAGAAGTTCGTGAACAGCGGTCTTCATTCTTCCGCGTATTCCGTTTCTATATCTTTGTACTAATTGCACTATAGCTTGTGTAGTTAAGAAGAATACGTCCCGATCGGATCGTTTTGAGAGAGTTGCCGCGTGTCCATCGATCACAGCAGCAATTTGTTGACTAGGAAACTGAGCTAAAACGGAAGTGATATTTCTTTCGTACAGCGACATCAATTTCCTGATCTTCTTTTCCACAGAAATCGGGATTCTCCCTGATATCGTTGCAATCACTTCTTGAAGTTCGAGTAAAGGTAAGCTAGGATCGCGAAGCGAATTCATAAACTTCTCAAGAAGTTCTCGTACACGAGGCAAGTGATACGGGTCTGGCAAACAATATCCTGCCAGAGTATTTTCCAAAGCAGTTCTATATTTAGCATGGAGATGATTTAATTTTTCGGAAACTGCTGGAGCTGCAGTTTCCGGGAACTGGCCAGTGTACTCTTGCGCCTTCGTTACCAAGGTTGAATCGTCTAATTCTAAACGAGCAATCAATGTACCAGCCTCGAGAACGGCACCTGGTCTTTTAATATAGAAGACACTACCATCTTCGCCCGCTGTTACCGTCATTACCATTTTCATGACCTCAATTTCTGCGTATGCTTGCCCAGCATTCACATGACCACCGTCTTCGACTAAAAAGTTGACCAACTTTCCGGCTGATGGCGATCTTAACAGAGAAGGGTCATTGTCCTTATCAAATACGCAAGTTTGATTTCCAATAACAATTCTGTAGCGATCAACTTCTTCTCTCATGTAGGTCGTGAAACTTGCACCGTCCAAAGACAGCAACAATCCTCCATCAGACAGTCGATGTACTTCCACTTCTTTATAGGAACCATTCATAATAAGAAAATAACTATTAGGGCCCGACTTAGCAGTCTGTACTTTATATTTGTATCCATCGTTAATGAGTTCAACCTGAAAAATGTTTACAGATATTGTAATGTCTGTGAACAAATCGTTCATATACAAATTGACGATGTAAAACTAAACTTACATCAATAACATTGTCTAAGTCATTGCTGGCTTGGATTTGCCCTTTCTCCAGTGCTGTTTGGAATCCAGTGAAAGCAGCAGTGATGGTTCTATCAGCGATATGAAGCGCACCGCAAGTTACAGCTAATAGCACATCCGGTTTATCGCTTCTAACGCGTTCGGCGATCAACAAATCGAGCCAAGCAGTATCTATATTGTTCTGTTGGAAAGAGTCAGTTTCCAATAACGTGATCAAATATTCGACGGTCGTTCTAAAATCACCCCTAATGCTCAATTCTTTCAAAGCTATGACCAAATTTTCTCTAGCTTGATTACGATCTTCGCCCCAAGAGAAGCAATGACCGAACTGTGAGTCTGCAAATTCGTGCAGACCTCCAGAAGCTCCTACTGAGAAATAACCCCAAACGTTTTTCGAAGATCGGAAGTTCAATTCTTGCACAGTACCCGAACTTGGCTTAAAACCTAAAGAATATATGTATTGTATCTAAGCTCTTTAACTTTATTCAACAGTATGAATTTTCTCGATCGAATACGATGTGTACCTTCGTCAGGATTTTCACTGGTAATTCTTGCTGCTATCACGTGACCCCATGGTTGAGGTTTATGTAGAGGTTGATCGAAATCAATCAGGTTATCACCCCATGGACTTTCACCGTAAAGAAGACGAATATCTTTTATATGGTGCAACGGTAGCCCCATAGCAATTTGAAGTTGAGCCGCGGGTAAATTAACATCGGATACCATCTCGGTACATGGATGTTCCACTTGAAGACGCGGATTCAATTCCAAAAAGTAGTATCGTCCAGAGGTGTCGTAAAGGTATTCGACGGTACCTGCGCTGACGTACCCAACCATTTTGGCCAATCTTACAGCAGCCTATCGTAAAACAACATATAACATTTATTCATTGGTTTATGTTTGAAGAGTGAAATGTTTTTTTATTCATAAACGTGACTCGTAATTACTTTTTCCATCTCCTCGAAGACTTCCGATTTGGCAATCACGGCTGGCGCCTCTTCGATAATTTTTTGATGTCTCCTTTGAATAGAACAATCACGACCGAACAACGATATCGCGTTTCCATAATTATCGGCCAGTAGTTGAACCTCCAAGTGGCGAGCACACTTTGCCAATTTCATAATGAATATCGGAGAACCGGGTATCTCATTTTGTACCTGCCTAAGAAAATTGTTCAACATTTTTAGTATAAAGTTTCCATCACCTTGATACATGTTTGAAGAGTTTACAAATTTTTCAACAATCTAATTCGACGATTTTATTTTTACCTAAACAACACAGGCAATTCTTCAGCATTTTCGACCTTTCTGATACCTTTGCCACCACCTCCCTCGCTAGCTTTTACCATGATAGGAAAGCCAATTTTATTGGCAGCTGCTAGACATTCCTCCACCGTTGAAACGCAACCCTTTTTGAAAAGTTCCGAAGATATCTTTATCTTCTTTCCACTGTACTGTGCCTTCAGCTCTGAACCTGACCAGGGAAGTGTCGGTACCTCTGCAGTTTGTGCCACAATACTGGACGCGATTTTATCTCCAAGGGCCCACATTGCTCTCTCGGATGGTCCTGAAAAAGAATGATACATTATTTCAAAACCACCGAATTGTTTATTCAAAAATAACTACTTTAGATTAGCCGATAAGCAGACTGTGGACTTTTATGAATATTCATCTTTGTATGGATATGATTAAAAAAGCGAGAGCTATATAGACACTTGTCTCATCCATTAAATATTATAACGAGTATCATATTTTTAGTTTGATTATATATTTTTGTTTAGCGTCTTCAAATTCTTCATAAATGTATAAAAATTAACAGTCTACTGTTAAGATTTCCTTGAGGAACGACTTCATTCTTACCAATGAAGCACATGTTATTTTTGTGAAGTAATTCTGGCAATTTTGGATTTTCTGAGGCATGACCCCATCCAGCCCATACAGCTTGAACCTGAGTGCGTACAGCGATGTCTACGATCAGTTCCACGTTCGCGTAATTGTTGTTGTTGGTCCCTCCCGGTACAGGCACGTACTGATCTGCCATTTTGATGTACTCCGCGTTTGCCTTCAGATCTTCCGGAGTGACCATTACGACGAAGCGCACGGCGCGTTCGTTCTTGAACATTTCGTAGGACCATCGTCGAATTGAACGCATGCATTTTACGGCTGCTATTCCATTGTTCGCAATTAGGATCTATGGATTGAAAGATCTGATTAGTAATTTAAATATTATTTAAATATTTATGATACAATGGTGTCTACAGTACAAAATATGGAAATATTCGTACTTTTTTAAAATATAAATCGAAGAAAATAAAGAGAGGATATAGAATTAAAATAAATAAATAAATAAATAAATAATAATAATAATAAAAACGATTGATTTGTTAGTAGAACTTAACAAATTTTAAAAAAGATGGTCTTAGAAATTTTTTGATTCGAATAATGTTGAGTTAAAATTCTTTCAGATAATAAAACCGGAGAATACTCGAAACCAAAATTGTTTGGCAGGAAAAAATTACGCGTAGAGACTTAATTTATTTGCATGAAGAAATGTCAAGGTAACTTCCAGAGACAAAATAATCTTCTGTACGGTGAATGTTTCTTTTTTACTATAGTATAATGCTGGAATATGACGTAACCTATAATTCAAGGTCATCCAAGGTCATTCAAGGTCGCTTAGCGATCGTTGCGAAACTGTACAATGAAGTACCTCGTGACATACTCAAGCGGAACGATACACATCTGTGCGTTCAATGATCTCTTTCTGTACTTTCTTCACAACCTTCTAACATATTTCAAATACAGTACAAATATAACATTATATTTGTGAAATATAGATAAATTTATTTATCGATGAATAAAAATTTTTAGATATCCTTACCACTAAAAAAAAATATATATATATATATATATATATATGTATTTTTGTCACAGAATATTCTTTACATTAACAGTTAAAATATGTAACAATATGAATTTCTTTAATATAAAAATAAAAATATACTGTTGCAGTAATAAAAAGATATAAGAACGATTCAAATAGTATTGCTCAAGGTGTTCTTGTTTTCATTCACAGAATATTAAATATTCCATTCTAGGTCATAATTGCACTAACTACGATCACTACGGAATTATATGTTGGTTTCTCCAAACTAGTAGAAATGTCGTTATTGATTTTGAATTAATTATCAGATATATACTGCGCATCGGATTATTATGACTTCAAAGTTGAAATGTTAAATTAAACTAAACTGAAACTTAAACTTAAAAAAATTTATATTTTTTTTTTTTAGGAGACTAGACCAAAGAGTTAAAAAAGAAAATAGTATACCACATGAAAAATAGTCTCACCTTGTTGATGACTTTGGTACCGCCGAAACGATGAACGAATTCTTCAGGTGTAGCAATAGTAAAGTCCTTTTCTAGTAGCCGATTTTGCGTCTGAATCATCACCGTGCCCTGCGACATGCTGGGCCTATAAAATTAAATAAAACGTGTCTTATTTTTCACTACACACACACACACACTGCTATATCAACCACTTCAATTCTTCTTTCGAGAATTGAAAGGAAACTATAAACATCACAGTGTTGGCCCAAATTTCACGCACCATTGTTATTAAAAATATGTTTTGTCATAATAACAATCACTCTTGTACAACTAAGATCACTTTGGTTCTGTGAATAAATTTTCTAAAGTAAGAAACGTGTATCCCGATGAAAAATCGGTGAAAAATCGGTGAAGAATCGGTCCAAGTATTTCCCCTGATTTTTCAAGGTGATTTTTATCATCCATTAGCGGGGAACATGTGAATGACAACAGAGAAAGTATACGAACCGTTAATTTAAGCGGCTCACGCAATGCCATTCCTACAACTTCGTAACGCTTTCTGAACCTTCTATGTATCTCGCCTAGATACCTTTTTCTCATTCTTACACGTGCATTTCTCTTCTTCCTCTGCATCGTGTGTAACGTAGACGTGTCCACTGTTCGGTGACCAAATTTCGAATCGACTCAACGTCGATTCACGTGGTCCTTTCGATTTCGTACGATATTAATAAAACTTGCTTCTTTTATTTACGTACCAATTTCAACAACGAACTTTCTCACGATTAATTAATAAAACATGGACTTGTTCAACAACTACGCGATCATTATTGACACTCTTTTTGCCGAGAAGGCTAGAAAAGATTTACGCTTCTCGAGTTGTACTACGCTAATCGAGGATAAATAACGCCTATCACGATTATCAATTAATTTTTTACAATCAACCGTCTAACAGTGTTTTATCTGAAAATACTTATAAACAACGCCTATACCTTTTCCTGTTATCTGTTCTCCGTTCCTACGGAGGTGCTGGTTTCACGTTCGACTAACGAAAAAACAACTCGAAACAACTCGAAACGATCGTCTCCTTGAACAAGGACCGCTTCTTACGGAGGCCAACAGGCAAAGTCCATGAATTTTAGATAGAACAATGATGCGCCGGTGTGTACAGTACTTTTCGCGAGATTCTTACATACGGTGTTTCAAGGATCTAGCTTGGCGAGCACGTCAGAAGTCGGAAACAAGAAATATCATACGTCAACGAAATTCGAGGGAAGGCTTTCGGTGTCCATAATGAATGCAGAATGTAACGAAGGAAAGATATATTAGGTGTTGTATTTTCAAGTGAATTACTCCTATGTATTACAGACGAAATTATTCCTATAATATTTTCTTGTTTTTATTCAATTTTTTTCTTTTCTCTTTCGCGACTATGTAATAGTCGCAGGAAATTCTTTTTAATCTAAGATTAATCTAAAATTAATCTAAAATTAATTTAAAATTAATCTAAAATTAATCTAAAATTAGTCTAAAATTAATCTAAAAATTGCTTGTTCTTATTCCATTTTTCCTTCTTTTTTTTTTTATCTAATAGTCACCTAAATTGTTTTTAATTTAATATGAATTAAAAGTTAACTTAAAAATCGATTTAAAAATTCACGCGAAAAAGTTCATCTGAAATAATTAAAAAAGTTCTTTAATTCGACAAGGTTAAGACAACAAAGTGTATTACGTTAATCCAGTGGCCGAAGTTTGTTCCTCTTTCGTTGTGGTTTCCGCTGTAGCGGATGGCTCCGTTGACGTCACTTCGTTCATTTTCGACACGCCAGCCATCAAGTTGTCGGAGCTCTTCCAAATAGGATCCTTCTCTGTACTTTGAGCCAACACGAATCTTTTTATGCGTTTCATTTCGTGAGCCCCTTCTATCGAGTCATTCCAGTGTCAGAAACACCTGGATCTTACAACATTTCGATGATGCATCGCAGTAACCAAATTAGCCATACTAAATGACCGTGTATCCTTATTGCATTTCAACACGATTGAAATTCCAGAATCCGCTGGAAATCTGGGATCTTTGAAACTTTCCAACTACCATATTTATTACATATCTTAAGAATATTTCTCCGTTATACGTTAACTTTTCGTCCAGTTTTCCTCGTTTCAACTCACGATCGTTTAAAACGATCCATGCTTGTTTATTTTCTCTTTCAATTACTCCGCACTGTGATTTAACTGTAATTTAACTGTAATTTAACTGTTCATAATGACTCGACACGATCAAGGTTTCAGGAACTTCATTTCCGGATTTAATATCGTCTAACGAGGCAACCGAGGTTGTTCTTGTTTCTCTTTCTGTTCTTTCATACAGGTTCTCGATCATCCGACGAATCTTTCTTCTATAAAATTATTTGAGTTATAGATGTTCGTCACTCGATGCAGAACTCGTTGATATTTTCCTAGAAATTAGCACGGTTTATCGCAAACGATGGCACTTCCGCTTTTACCGATCTCTTTATCGCAGATTCGAGATCGCGATTCCGCAGATACGCGAACCACGGTCTCACGATCCATCAGAATCTTTCGATCACATGTTCTTCGGCGTTTATCTAGTCTGTGTCCCTCATCGCAGAACCTGTTCCCCGAGAAGACGCTTTTCTTCGGTTCGCGCGACAGAAGGGAAAAAAAAAAAAAAA
>SMSQ01025873.1:59918-93393 GCA_019453375.1 Ctenoplectra terminalis | reverse complement strand
AAAAAAAAAAAAAAAAAAAAAAAAAAAAAAAAAAAAAAAAAATAAATAATTAAAAATGAAAAAAAAAAAGACCACGAGACGAACCCAAATTCGAAAAGCCTGGTTACTCACCCTCGATTCTTCTACCAACGTACAGCGAACGAAATGCTCGAAAAATGTCAGCCCACCACCCTTGTTGAAGTTGATCCGTGAAAATGTGTCCAAGGCGAACGTATCGGCGTGCTATCACAGCGAACGAGAAGCCGAGGAGAAGAGGGGCAAAGAGAAGAGCTGCGGAGGGAACACTTCGGGAGTCACTTTGCGAAGCTTGATCGAGACCTTGAAATAATTCGAAGGATCAACCAAGATCAGTCAGGATCAACAAGGATCGATAAGGATTCTTTCGCGAGTTTGTCTCTTGGAATCACGTTCGTGCCGTTTCGAACACTTCACCCTTGTGCTCAACGATCGGCACAGAATCGAAATAGAGCACGAACGCGACCCGTGTGTGTGACACGACGATAACAAAACTGTCCGAAGTGCTTCGTGTTCGCGATGAACTTGGACCAGGGAATGGAATATTACGCGAACCTTGAAATCTTCTGATACAGTGGTATTATAAAAAAAAAAAAAAAAAAAAAAAAAAAAAAAAAAAAAAANACAGGGAGAACGCAACGAGCGTTTCAACGATTTAGGAAATGATGAATGTACCAAAGAAACTGTCCAGAAGACCTCGAATCATACCAGGTACACCTTTCTTCCCCGGATGTCTGCGTTTTTCGAACCGACGAGCGCTATCTTCACTCCTTTCTCTATTCCAATCTTCTGTGCTCCCTTCTCGTCCTTCAAACTCCTTCGAGNCGAAGAAATCGGTCAAGATAGAGACAACTATAAAGTACCAACTAAGATAGCAATAAAATACTAATCAAGGTTCGAGTAATATTGCCTGTTCGTTACCGCGACACGACTCGTTGAAACGTTTACAGGGAGAACGCAACGAGCGTTTCAACGATTTAGGAAATGATGAATGTACCAAAGAAACTGTCCAGAAGACCTCGAATCATACCAGGTACACCTTTCTTCCCCGGATGTCTGCGTTTTTCGAACCGACGAGCGCTATCTTCACTCCTTTCTCTATTCCAATCTTCTGTGCTCCCTTCTCGTCCTTCAAACTCCTTCGAGATCGAACAAACAATCGAGAAATTTTTAAAGAGCCCCGAAAAAATGTTGGAAACCGAAATTCTATCGTCGAGATCGCGGCAATTATTCGAGCACCGGTTTCTCTTGTTTATATCGAACAAATCTCGTTCGGCAACACACGCGTCTTCGTTCCGTGTAGGCCTCTGTTTTCCTAGGTTCCTAACCGCGCGATTAGGCGTTCGAACGACGAGCCCTCGTCATCGTCGCGTTTGTACAACTACTTCGTGTTTCACGACGACGAGCACGAAAGGAGATACGACGACACACTGGCGTTCACGCTGTTTCCGCTGTTACCGCGCCACTTCGTGAACACGCGCTACCTTGTCACGGAGGAGAGGAAATCGGCCGGCGTCGAAACACGGAGCGTATAGAGACGAACAAACGAACGATACAAAAGAGAGAAAAAAAAAAAAAAAAAACCGGACGACAGGGTTCAGGGGTCGTCGGACATCGGCGACGCTGCTGCGTTCATTTCCACTGGACTTTTCGCGGCGTAGCGCTACGGATCCACGCTCCAACACCGATATCGCGACCGATCGTCGAAACTTTCGTTGTCGCGCGCGCTACTTTTACGATTTTTTCGAACCTTCGGCTGAACAGGTACAATTGTAGTTCTTGAAACACGATTTTGAGGCTACTACTGTTTTTACTTCAACTTTGATTCAGATTTGTTGCTGTATTTTTATTTTTAGAGCTCTCTTCTTGTATCCTTTGGTACCCTTCGATCTGGGAGGTTTCTAGTTTGATATATATATATGTATTCTTTTTTTTTTTTTTTTTTTTCTTTGGTATCGAATTATTTCTGTTATTGTCCTTTTGGATTCCTTTTCTTCCGTTTAACTGACTTTTTTTATATTTTGATGTTATCGAAGGAACCGTTAATGATTTGAGCGGCGTCTTCTTTTGGGTATCGTCCTCGGACAAACCGTTCTGAATCCACTCTTGTAATCTTTTCTCCCGTTTTAACACTGTCTATTTTCAATTAATTGTTAGTAAAAAAAATCGAGGGACCAATAATTTGATTTCAGATCTTCCGATTTTCTGATTATTTAATCCCACTCGTATTTTGGTCTTCGCGTTTCCGTATCTCTTTTAACAACAGTAATTTCGGTTTCTACTCTTTGTACGATGTTGTCGCCAATGTTATCGCAACTTTTAAATTCCATTCCAAACGATCGGAATCCTTCGGTTTCTTTTTTTTTCGTTCTATTCGGTATGTTTCCTGATACCGCTGTTGTTTTCAAGCAATACTACCAACGTCACCTTAATGAATTCCAATCGTCATAAACATATTCCTGGCTCTGTTGTGCGCTGCGGAGACCGATGTGGACATTACCACAAGGAGGAAGGACGCGAGTGTATCGTTATTCACACGTTCTTGTGACGTCGGTGCGTGTAAGTATAGGCAGACAGAATGTATGCATCGTACGGTGGCCACATTCTGCGTGTAATGTTATGCAACACGTATCATACGCGGTATTATTTTACATTATGCAATATATATGTATATGAAAAATGTTCGTGACTATTCTGCAAGAAATTGTTATGACAACTGATTCTCGTATATCGATACGTATAATCGTTACTTACGAACGATCGAAAAATTATCCGTTAATCAGCCAGAATGAGAAACGATTCGGTGATAATCGCGTTCAACGGGGGAACGAACGATTTCGAACGAACTTGACTTCGAGTTGCGCGTGTTCGATTCGTGACTTTTATGAAGGATCGTACGATATTGAGCCATGAATCGGAAACTGGCCGAGAACGTGATTGCTCGTTTATCAGTGCCACGAAAATCGTGTATCTGTTGAAATCCATCGAGATAATAGATTAAGCATAAATAGATCACGTGCGCTAGATCGTTAACAATTTTTTTCTATTTTATATTTATTTGTTTATTTATTTATTTATTTATTGACTTTTTTTTCTTTTTGGTTGTTACCGTCTTTGAAATAGAACGTTGCTTAATTACTTGTTACAATTATTCTTTTTATAAATTTTAACAGAGAATTATATCGCAGTTTTCTCTGTGTCCTTCACACAGTTGTCTCTTATGTTTCTTCTCTGTTATAAAATTCAAAATAGAATTATATTTTAGAGGAGAAAAAGGAAAATATGTTCGATTTTTTATTTTTCTATTTTTGTTTTTGTTAAATTTTTTTTTTCTTAGTCAATGGAAGTTGTATTAACATCGTAGTTATTGAACTTAAAGTTATGGAATATTTGTTACATGGTTTATCTTGAAATTTTTTAATCCTCAAATTGTAAGAAATGCACGTGAAGAGAGCGAAATCGTTAACTGCGGTGAATAATTAAATTTATGTCCGCAACCTATGTACTCGTATACGCTCGAGGTTATAAGATGGTACATTTTGTCAGTAACATGTTAATAATGTATAAGTAACTATGTAAGAAAGCAACCTGTTACCGATAACATAAATAAGCGAAACTTTTTTTAATTAATAGTATCAGTTTTTAGGGAGGGAAAGACCTTTGGCCGTTTCGAAATTCATTAATATATGATTTATGCGATCGTCTTGTGAAACTGATAATTGTATATGGACGGTATAGTGTTTTCACTTCGATAAGATTATAAGCACGTGCAGAAAGGTAATCGGCGATAATCGTAAGCATATTTGACATAATTTCAAACCAAGCTTCCTCAAGCAATTACGATCGAAATTTATAAACATTTATATCGAGCCATTTCACGCGAGATATCCTCTTCGACGCGTGTATATTTTCAAATTCATAAATCGACCAATTCCCTTACAAACAGCTAATCGTACTTTCTCTAACAATAATAATTTTTGGTAATTGTAAAGAATTACTCGCCATAATTAATGATATCTGGCCAACGAAATTTGTAAAAGCAACATTTATATATGATTAATAATTTCTTTCAGAAGAAACCGCGAAATATAATTAATATTAATCATAGACAAATATTTGATAATGAGTTTAATGTTGCAACGAAAAGATTAATTACGAGGCTCGATAATCACGTGATGTTTTTTCTATAAAATCGGATGATTCGTACAACGGGGTTCATTGATAGTGCACTATCTCTCCTTGCATAATCGACAACGCGCGTATTACGATTCTAATCAGTATACGTTACATCGTCGCGGCAAGGTAACCAGCACGTATATTCTTTGCCAATATAAGTATTCATTTTAGTTGCTCCAATTTTTTATTCCACTACTCGTGTACATAACCTTCTTTTAAATTTTGTTTTCCCGTTGTTGTAGAAAAATCGTAAACCATGCAATCTGAACAACGATACAATTTCGTGATACCGATGGGTTAAGGATTTAAAAAAAAAAATGGATCCGTTTATTGGAAAGGTCATTAAGAACAGACATCGTTTCCAGCAAATTGTGAATAAAGATAAAATTAATGACAGTAAAAAACCTAACTAACGAACGTAACATCAACGGATAAAGAAAACGATAAGAAAAATTGCGAGCTGTAATTAAATATAGTTAAAGTAGAATTATAAATAAAGTGACTTGTCATCAATGAATTCGTGTCAGCTATTAGCGTATTTCGACTTGGTGAAGCACTACGTGACACGTAGCCATACGCTCCCTTTATCTAATAAACTTATTAGTGCTACAATTTATCGAAAATATCGCGTCGAGCAACGATCGAATGAAACATCTTTTTTTATTCTCATCCGTATCGCTATTATTTACATATATTTAGCGGCCGTAAACTCTATGGATTTTCACACAAGGCAATCAAAAAATTGACAGAGCACTCTGATTGGTTGATTGGCAAGTCAGGCGACGCATATTGTATTTTGATTGGCCCGTACAAACCGTGCGGTGTATCCAAGGAACACGCGTCACCAACTGATGTATACCGAATACAACTCTAACACCACTTAAATGATTTCCGCATCATCGTTGAATAATTTCCAATAAGAAGACCTAACACTGTCGTAAAAATGAAAAACGAGAAAACTTACCGGTGACGAATCTTACGCGGTGGAGCGGCACGCTCCTCATTGAGGTTAGGTTTGCCTATCCCTTCGTGTTCTGTCATTCGATACGTTTCTGCTCACAATTTGTCGCAAAGAAATGTTACACGGCACTGGTTCTGCCCGGTTGTAATTCGGTAACGATCGAACGTAGTCGATCACAGCGTAGGAAATTATTGTCACCGTTTAAACATGTATTTTTTTACTTCCGCTAAGGCACGTACACCATGGCGCAACATGAACAATTCGTATACCGACACCGCACCACTTTCGGGTTCCGTTGTTGATTTATGCACGGTGAAGGTTCTTTTATCGGCAGGGAAGAACCTTTCAGTGTCGTGCATTATACCTAGAGGTCAGGGTCCCACAGGTACCGGTAGTTTCGAATCAATCTACCAGTGGTAACGGACACGATGGTATTCGATGCGAACGTGCTTGCAAATATTGTTAAAAAAGTAGGGTTCGTTACGACGAGTACAATAGTCTTTAGCAATTTGTAAAATGTAATGTTGAATAGTCAGGATAATATTCACGCGTTTCGTAAATAAATTTGTCTGCGACGCTCGAAAATGATAGGATTATATTTTCGTTTTATTACTAACTTAAACTCTAATTGAATTTTTATTTATTTTTATTTATTTTTATTTATTTTTATTTATTTTTATTCTACGAAAAATAGATGCTCCGATGTTTCGAAGAATGGAATTCGAAAGCATCATTGGTTAAGAGATACGGTCACATAGACGTCGCGTTATTGAAAAATGACACGAAGTACTACACGATACAAGTTACAAATTATGGACAATACACGGATGATGTTTTATCGCTTTCGTATAAAATATTTTCGGACCTTGTTACCGTGAACACTGTTTTTAAAAACTCATTAATTGCCACAGTGCACGGTCGGAATGAACATAGAGATTGTCATGAAACACTGAATCTGCACTTGAAGCGAAATCGTTTATCGTTAACGGAAACTACGAATAACAAAAATCTTATCAATTTCTCGTATCAGAAACGATATTTATCGTTCGTGCTAGAGGTACGTAATATGATTTGAAAGATATTAATTTCCTCTGTGCTATTAATAGATCGCACAATACCCTTGAAACAAATGTATGTTTATTTATGTAAACTCTTATCTCTACACATTCCAGAATAAACTGATTTCTTCCGAGATAGAAAAATTCACGAACGTTATATCGGAGGAAATAGTTTCATTGCAACAACTAAATTCTAATATAAAGTTTACGATTCACGTCGATAAAAAAATCCAATACAACAATCACATCGCTCTGGACAATGATTACAAATCGTGTCGGATACTTGCTACCGCTTTAACAAATATAATTAAACAAAGTTTAGACGTTAAGTTCAAGGAAAACTGTTTCTCTGCGTTAAACGTGGAAAATTCTCACCAAGTAGAAACAGCGCTTATGATTAAATTACTACCGTTGATACATGAAAACTACACATTTCCTAAGGATACATAAATACCTCGCGATTATAAAATCTCATCGAACTGGAAAAAAAAAAAAAAACTAAAAAAATAAAAACAAACGCAATTGTTACGTCTCATCGTTCCAAACGTTTTCACTCTCAAGCGATAACAATTGATCCTTGAACATTAAGAACAAATACTTATTTCATACAAATCGAACTCTTTTATCTCAATAAAAAGAACTAAATACCCCCCAGTCTTTGATACACCGCAACACTGTACAAATAAATAAAAACGCCAAGTTTACTATTACGCGGATTCAATTATTCCCGCCATGGGCCAGCGCGACCGGCAAAATCCTGCGCAAGTGTAGTTGCGCGTAACAAGCGTAGTATTCATTCTTCTCCCAGTCAAGACGCGAGGGTCAGGTTAGGCAGGTCGGGCTGACAGTAGAGAGCGGAAACGGCGTTTCATTGTATCTCGTAAATGAAGGTTAACCTGGTCGCGAGTACAGCGAAGTCTGTGAACAAGAACGAAGACGATGTCGGATCAGAGCTGTCAGCAGGATCTCCGTATTGGTTTACAAGTCTCGCGGTGAATTAACCAGGGACAAACATGGCTCGCGTTCCGGCAGACGTGTGTTTTTCTTCGTGGTGAAATCTATCTCTCTTTCACTCTTGCCCCCTGTCTCTGTCTCATCGGGCAGGGATCCTCAACCTCGGGAGTGGTGATATTCACGCAAGTACGTATCGTATACACCCATTGTAACGCGCGTATACACGCGGCTCGACGTATATTAATATACACACGGTAAGGGAAGAAGAGCTTCCCGCTTGTTGGTATGCAAGTGCCGTTTCGGTGCCCCTTACGTGGCCTTATTTGCACTCGCGTACCATCGGCGCGCGAAACGAATCGAAATGACCGATCTCCTTTTCGCATGATTTTTTCGTCTCTACCGTCTAACCGATGTAAGTACGTTTCAATTATTCATCGTTCGCGATCAAATATCGTGCGTTCCTCCGTGTGTTCCTCGCCGCGTTTCTCTCTTTCTCCCGTTCGTCGTGCACTACGTGCGTGTGCGTGTAACGGTGCAGTAAATGGCGGAGGATGTAAAAGGGCTTTCCTAGTCTGCTACTACGATGTGCCAGCCGAGAATTATCGGTATTGTCGTTCTCCCCTGACATAACCGTCGTTGCTTCCCCTCGTTCGTGGTTTCAGGTGAGAGTTCGATAATTCCAGCTGTTTGCCAACTTGTTCGGTTTTCCGTACACCCGATATTTATCGTGCCACACCGTGTCCGATTAATGTACAATGTAAATACGATCTCGTACCTTATTTATTTTACCGATCATCGGGATGCAGTTTCGTACGGAACGTTAATTGCGTTTAACCCTGTGTTCGCACGGCACCTCGCGGAACGAATTCTCGGAAAGCTTTTCGAATCCTTCGGGGGACCTTATAACCTCAAAATGTACAAACACAAATGACCGTAGATATCGTTTCTTCCGAGTGTTTTGGCCAGAGCGTGGACAGAGTAAGAAAATTGTATTACGGTTTAGAAAGATTTTTACCCGGCCAGAAGATAGATTTGTCTTCGCATTTTCGTTCAATGGCGGTATCTCGTTTACGATTAACGTTCGACTGCACCTGTTATACGTATTTACGGTACCAACTGAGTTCTAGGAGATTTTAACAGTAAACGTTATACGATCGGAATGAGATTATCCGTGTATGCTATCAGGGATGTTCATCTGCAATTGTACTTCGTGATTATACGGTTTCATTCCTTTCTTTTTTTTTAATCATTAATTCGTTACAACGGAACTGTAAAGTGCAGAAATCCACTATGAAGTAGTTTGGACTGCGTGCAGTTTTCTGTAGGCAGAGTATTGAAAAATTGAACTATCCAATTGAAAGATTTTACTGGAAAAAAACTATTCACGCTTCCTGTTGTTTATCAACGCTGGAAATATCAGTGGTCGCAACGAGCAATTCGCAATCTCTAGTAGAAATTTCATAAATTTACCGGAGTGTCTTTTAGGCGATTTTTAGTAAGTTTCTGTTAAAAATACAAAGATTTATCTCTCATATTTTTTTCACGCGCCTCTTTAATATACCTTTCGTTTTTATTCTTTTAGTAAAAATAAGTGCGCTTCGACCTCGGCAGCTCTATCGTTAAAGCTCATTCGTAGGCGCTGTAATAAAAAAATAATGCATTCCAACGATGAGACAACTATTCGTACTCGATCCAGTATAATGGTCAGAGACAGAGTTACACACAACAGAGACAGTTTCGCGGGCGTCCATAACACACAGTGACCGTTCGTTACGGAAAGGTTAAGTGTATCGGATCACGAAGTATAAACGGAAATATTTGCACGAACCGTTCTACGCAAACCGTCGCTCGTTTTCACCAGTGATTTCGATCAGAAACCGGGGCAAGGAAGAAAGCGTGTTGACAAAGTGTAAACGATAGCGAGTCGCTGTGCGCGCGAACGTAAAAATGAGAATTCAGTTACTATGTAGGAATTGAAGTTGCGTGTAATACGATAAGGGCTTCTCGTGTGCACGATGCTTAATTAAGTTCTCATTGTATATACGTTGCACAACCGGAATAGGAGAAAAACAATCCGTGTGGCTTGTAATTAAGCAATGGATGTGGTTGCGCGTGCTGGAACATCACGGTGAGAATAACAATACGCAGAAGGCGGGAGAATTGGTGAAAGAAAAAGGTTCCGAGCGCACAACAGCATTCGCATTCCAGTTGCAACGCGCGTCGAAGATAGTAACCTTGGCATAGTAAAGTTATCGGAACGACGTAATCTTCTCCCTATTGAAAAACCCCACCTTGACTTGTCTCTATCGAGCTCGTTAAGCTTTATCAAGCAGTGTGTCAACGACTTCGTCAAATTATTCAGTTCGATCGTTTGGGTCTCGCGCGCTCTCGGATCATACGCATCCGCGATGCGCGATGTCGTTTAAATCGTCGCGGTCGTGTGAACTGGCGTTAAGGTTATAAAGCTGTCTGGGCGACCAGTTTTATTTGTCGTACAGTATATCTAATACAAATGTATCTACGTGTATAATTTATGCCGAATTATTGAAAAAAGAACAAAAATAATGTTGCATCGAGAGAGGTTAGGATGGAATTTACGGTATAAGATATAACTTTATATTTTTAGATACATCTTTTTTTAAGGGTTAGGAAACTTATTTTTCTTTTTTTCTTTCTTCTTTTTTTTTTACGAAGATGGTAAACGAACACTCGCCAGTTTTGACTCGCACGACACTGAAGCCTAAACACACGTGGATCGAATTAACTTCTATGGGTTCGAATTTATCGATCGAATTTGGTATTAAAGGAATCCCGTAGAACTTTCTTAAAACGTTCGTTGTATACAAATTTCGCTTGGAATCTGTCGAAAATTCATAGAACATTGAAACTAGGATCGTGGACAGATTTTTTTTTTTTTTTTATTTTTCTCAAGCGTGTTTTTAATTGGCGCGATGTAAGTTGCGTGCGCGCGAATATTTAAGTCCTCGACGCGTACGGTAGCGGATGTAGTGCGGACTTTTTACTTGTGGCTTTGTTACACTTTTATTTTCGTCGTTTCAGACCGTGCTACTGTTGCATGTTCTTAGTCGATGTAAAAAAAAAAAACAGAGAAAAAAAAGGAAGAAAAAAAAAGGAAAAAAAGGGAAGAAAGCAACTGTCAGTTTCGCTCATGAATGTGCAACCGGATGTTCTCTTTGGCACGAAAAACGTTAGCCTGCGAGAGACCATCTGTTAATTAGCCATCGAACGAAAAAGCTTGATGAACGGTAGATATGTCGACCATCGTTTTAAGATGTTTGTTTTATAAATTTTTCAATTTTTTCTTTTCTTTTCTTTTTTTCTTTTCTTTTTTCCAGTTTCTCAGAGATCGTTTTAATTGAATATCGAACAGGTGCGAGAAATCGAGGAGGAATTAGAACAAGTGTAATCGGTATATTGAATTTTTCAACACGCCTCGTATTTTACTTTCGAGTCGTTCTGTTAATTAGTTTGGAAAGTTAGTAACTATAGAGATTAATGTTAATCGCATAACACTTCCTGTGGATAGCGTAATTACACGTTGCCGCTAGTATCGTGTCGTATTCCTGTTACTTTTATCACGTTATCCAACAGAGATTCCTCTGATATATTGAGATTTTTCTTTTTAATATCTAACACGTTAACAGGTCATTATTTTTTTAATCCAATTAACACATCGACGCAACATGTAATTCCGTATACAATTCTTTAACAATAATTATAATCCTTCGAACCACACTTTAGGCATAATTAATCGTTATTAAAAGCCAATTCATAACTGTTTTATTTTTACCGTGAAGCATTTTGGAAAATTTTTCCATAATCTTCTTTGAGAAATGTGCATAAATATACGTTTCTCTGTATTGCATATTTTTTAAAACACTTATCGTTTTAACTCCTTCGGTAGAAATGAATATATATGCAACGTCGGTAGTCCGGATATTAAATTTCCTATAAACGCATAAAAATCGACAATCGTATTGCTCGTTCAAAATTTGAATACCGAAATAAGTACAAGGGTACGCAGATACTTTGTGTACCGATTTTATATCAAAATCTTAACGGCTGTAAAAAATAAAATTTTTTTTCTTACTCGATCCAAAGCACGATCGATTAAAATGGCCGTCGATCAGAACAGCACTTTCGCTTGATTAAAGTTCAAGACGATCATTATACCTACGTGCACTCGTAGGCCGCGGCAAGGCCGTCAGATTTAAAACAGCAAATTCACCTGACCACCTTCGATGCAGTAAACATCACGCTTTACTCGCGCTCAGAGCGTTCGCGAAACTTTCATCCGCCTCGTGTTCTCAATTCGCAGATAAGATCGTCATGGGGCCGATCCGTAAAAATTAATTACGACCGCTATTTTCACTTTTCTTTGTTCGTTCCTCGAGTTGATCGCCGTGTCGAATTTTTTTTTCTCTTTTTCCTTCTGCTTTTATGCAATACAATTTCTTTTTCGACCTCGAATTCGACACGGTATTTTCGAGAAAGAAATACGGCTGTACGCGAAAGTATTTTGTATAAAATTTTATAATAATTTTATTGTTTATGTAACATCAGATCATCGGTTGATATAAAATATAAAAATGATTATAAAATAAAAACTAGAACTATTTATTTTAGTAATTATGGTGTTACAATAGTATTGTAGCAATTATAGTAGCGTAATAATTTATTACAATATCCTGATATCGTTAAGAGACGAGATTTTTATTAGTTTGATATATCGATGCTTCAAATTTATATAGCAATTTTCTAGGGGTCGTGCAACGTTGTCGAATATGAATTTTAGATCGAATCATTATACAATCATGAATAGTTTCATTAACCAAGCTATTGAATCATAAGCATACACTGCTCGAAGTGGTTAGAAGCTCGCATATTCAAATGATTTTCGCAATGTTTCAAATGAAACTTACAGCGAGAGGACTGTTTAATTCATTATCTATCCCACCGAGAATCTATTTTCTTTTTAATGTCCAATACACGGGTATGTTTTCTAAAATATCAATAAAACTGTTTTAAGTAATACTAGGATAAAATATTGGTGAAATTTATAGAAGCTCTAAATTATCGTTAAGCCTCGTATTATAATCGCATTAAGTCGCTAATGATACGCAGAAATACCCTACCGTAATGGCCGTCAAGAGTAATTTGAACGTAAATCATAAATAAATGCTTAATTTGTAAATAAAAGTGTGGAATTAACGTTTCGTAAATAAAAGTACAGAATTAATATCGGAAAGGTTCTCGCGTATATTTTAATCGGCGTCTATAATGCGGGATTACAAGTTAATTTACCTAAGTAAAATTTACGAGTATCCGAGTCTCTGTTACCGTGATAATATACACGAGTTAATATTTCGCTCGTTATAATAAGCACATGGGGATAAAGATGTTTGAGCATCGTGGAAATTGTTTGCACAGAAGAACGTGAAAGAGGAATAATGGTTCAATCGAGAGGAAAGTAAAATCCTGCCGTCATCCTGGCGCGTGGCAAACCAGGCCAAAGGCCTGGATCCTCGTCCTCCTCGTCCTCGTCAACGGAGAGGCTGCAAAGGATGCCAGGACCGGCTCAAGAAAGGCCTCGTGCTCAAAGGCTTACCGATATCGAGCCTCAGACTGCGAAAGTGAGTAAACGAATTATTGTTTTGCTACTATAATTTCGACCATTTTATTTATATTGTACTGTTACAACGAGAGAGAAAAGAATTTTTTTGAGAGGATTAGAAAATGTAGCGTTAGACTATGAAAGTGAGTAAATAAATTGTTTACCATAATTTTTATAATTTTATTTATATCGCACGATTAAAGAGAAGGGAAAAGAATTTTTGGGGGATTGGAAAATGTAGTTTTAGATCATCGAAGTGGGTGAATAAATTATTTTGCTATAATTTTTTTTTTTTTATTAAAGAAAAGAGAAAAGAATTTTTTTTAGAGGATTAGAAAATGTAGCGTTAGACTATGAAAGCGAGTAAATAAATTGTTTACCATAATTTCTATAATTTTATTTATATTGTACTATTAAAGAGAAGAGAAAAGAATTTTTTTGGAGAGTGCAGGAAATGTAGCTTTATCCCATAGAAGCGAGTAAACGAATTGTTCCACTACTATAATTTTAATAATTTTAATAATTTTATTTATATTGTATCGTAAGATGGATCAAAGAAAAGTAAAATCATTGTTAATTTGAAAGCGCGCCTAATATAAAGACAACAATTTAGAGACGGTAATAAAAGAAATATTAGGGCACGACCGTTCCAAAACCAATGTTCAATTCGATATTATTCGGCATATCGTCTTAGGTGTTCCTTAACAATGTTTAGTATCCTAGAGCCAAAATTAGTATTTGCCAAGTTGTACATAATAACCTTTATGGTTCGATGGTGAAAATGGGCCGGAGATTGCTGAAAGGATATTGCGTCGTAAAGTTTGAAGAATAGGAGCGTTCTAGGCAGTGAAACTTTGTAAAAGTGCACGAAATGATTTCCTGGAAAAAATGAGTCAGGGTTAGGTAATACTAATTGCTACGTTTCTTCGAGGAAATCATAATACACCGATACAAACATCTCATACAACAAATAAATATAACTAGATACATATTAAATTCAACATCAATTTCATATCCTATCGGTAATTCGTATGATAAAATTTTCGAAATTTTTTAAATCATCTATAATCATTTTTTTACTCATTTTCCGAGTACGCGTTAAAAACGTTCCGTACAGCGTGCGCCTCCGATGACCTACCATAGTTATCAAAATGTAAAAATTTAGTTAATCTTTCTATGTTGTTCAGGTCTGTGTGATTTCATTTTTAACTTCATTCAAATCAAATTTCTCGATATTGTTTATGTTTCGTTTATTTTTCTATATATTTAGGAATACGTGAATGAATATTTTATTATATTTGTCGAAAAAGTACATAGTCGTAATTATTCTACAATTANTTAGAAAATGTAGCGTTAGACTATGAAAGCGAGTAAATAAATTGTTTACCATAATTTCTATAATTTTATTTATATTGTATCGTAAGATGGATCAAAGAAAAGTAAAATCATTGTTAATTTGAAAGCGCGCCTAATATAAAGACAACAATTTAGAGACGGTAATAAAAGAAATATTAGGGCACGACCGTTCCAAAACCAATGTTCAATTCGATATTATTCGGCATATCGTCTTAGGTGTTCCTTAACAATGTTTAGTATCCTAGAGCCAAAATTAGTATTTGCCAAGTTGTACATAATAACCTTTATGGTTCGATGGTGAAAATGGGCCGGAGATTGCTGAAAGGATATTGCGTCGTAAAGTTTGAAGAATAGGAGCGTTCTAGGCAGTGAAACTTTGTAAAAGTGCACGAAATGATTTCCTGGAAAAAATGAGTCAGGGTTAGGTAATACTAATTGCTACGTTTCTTCGAGGAAATCATAATACACCGATACAAACATCTCATACAACAAATAAATATAACTAGATACATATTAAATTCAACATCAATTTCATATCCTATCGGTAATTCGTATGATAAAATTTTCGAAATTTTTTAAATCATCTATAATCATTTTTTTACTCATTTTCCGAGTACGCGTTAAAAACGTTCCGTACAGCGTGCGCCTCCGATGACCTACCATAGTTATCAAAATGTAAAAATTTAGTTAATCTTTCTATGTTGTTCAGGTCTGTGTGATTTCATTTTTAACTTCATTCAAATCAAATTTCTCGATATTGTTTATGTTTCGTTTATTTTTCTATATATTTAGGAATACGTGAATGAATATTTTATTATATTTGTCGAAAAAGTACATAGTCGTAATTATTCTACAATTAGTTTAAGTTTTTCCGAACACAATAAGAGGGTTATTCAAAGGTTATTCAAAGAAACATATTTTTCAATTCATTGACTAAGCTAGATAAGTTGAAAAAGTGATCAGAGAGTTAAAAAAAAAAGAGATATTATTATTTTTCCGTGTCCAAATATTGTAACGTAACTTTATCACTAGTTTCTGCCATTGAGATTCCTTAATTCTCGTACGGCACGGAACGTGTTAATTCGCCATGTTGCCGCTCACGCCGAAAGGTGTGAAACATCTCACGCGACACGACCAAGCTGCAATCTTGATCCACCTTGATCTTCCTTTCATTCTCGTTGTACATCTCGATGATATCAACCGGCTTTCCGTTAATTACTCACGCGACCCTCGCTTGGCATAGGTCGGAAACCGCGTATCGACTCGTGTCTTATTTTCCCCCCAACAACAACTTCAACATTAATCTCCTCCACCTTCTTTTTTCCCTTCAAATTATTTCTTCATTCAGCTTTCTCCGATTCCCTCGGGTTTACTTTCTCTTTTTACACGAATAAAATTTCTTTCAGCCGCGATGCACGCTTCATTCGGAGCGATCCTCCGTCGAAATTTTTCACATCAGCCACTCGTTCGTTGTGAAAGAAAATTAAAACCAAGTATCTCGGTTTATCGTGTCCATTATGTTCCTCGTTAATTCTCCCCGGTCTCTTTTATCGCGATACTTTTCTTTTATTTTTTTTTTTTTTTTTTTTCTTTTTTTTTCCTTTTTCATAGTCGAGAAAAAACGGGCAAGAAACAGAAAACGTTTCATAAAGCTTCGCGATTTCGATGCCAGCCAAGCAAATAAAAACGATTATTCAACGGTGACAAAAGGTTTCAGCTTTCTCTGCCCGTTTTCCTCTTTCTACCGCTGCTGCTCTCTCGGCCATCCGCTTTTCGTCGATAAGGATGCACCGTTGTTGGTCTTTGCACCCGCTTTTCGTTTCGTGCCTCGTAAAGTCGCTTCAACACGGAATGCGGAAGTTGCTTCTATTTCGCTCCGGTCTCGTTCGTCCATCTCGCTAGCGTGAGAGCAAATCGATAGGCTTTGCCGCTACCGTCGTGCGTATACGTATACCGGGAGTGCGTACCAACATCCTCTCCTGGAACACCCATCCGTTCGACGGAAGCCTTCTATTTTCCTGGCCCGAAGCGTTAACCCTTCGACAGCCGGCGTAAATTAAGTTGCTTTGTAGAGAGACCGAGAGAGACAGAGAGAGAGAGAGAGAAAGAGACGAAAAAAAAGGTGCAAGAAAATGCATTGAAAATACCTTCGGAGACACCTTCCAAGCGTTGTCACGTGTTATTTACCGTGGAAAATGTTGGCAAGGAATGATGATAATTATAAAGGAATGATATTAAAATGATAATAAAATATAATAAAATATAATTAGCCAGGAAATAAATAAATGATGTATTTTGGAGTGAAGAGATTACGATTATTTACGTGAAAATTTAGGAGAAAAGCTGTCTAATATATGCAGGATTCTGATTACGAGGAATATTAATATTTATTAGTTTCAGATTAATAAGTTATATTAATTGCAACCATTGCGCGATTTTTTTTTCCACACAAAGAAGAATGACCGAATTAATTAAATATTAATTAAATATTAATTAATGCTAATTAAATGTTAATTATATATTAAGTATATCATCCCATATTCAGAACCCTCTTCGTATCGATAGATTCACGTTTTAGTGTTGAGTATCAGGGCTTGCAAAAATAAAGACTGGTGTAAGTTATCGTGTTGAATTAGAAAAATTCCGTTCTAATCACGGAAATCTGAAAATAGAACATTTTATCTCGAGGTAACTATTCCGAGTGGAATTAGATTTATCAGAGGCTCCTTCGTTCCCGTCGAGGATCAACTCGAGACTCCTGCATGAATCATTAAATCGTTCTGAATGAAAGATAAGGTGAATCACGGAGAAAGATCATGAGTCACGGTGAAAGCGATCGAACATTAATCAAAATTGTGTTTCTGTATATTTAACAGCTAAATTGTCAAGTGTAACGAACGAACGATTGAGCGGAAAAATTTATGACTCTTAAATTCGAATTTAATTCAATGATGTATTAACGCATCCTCGTCGACGAAGATCGGAGTATCAAGAATTCACCACGAACATGATTTTTTTTTTTTTTTTTATTGGTACGATATTGATTTTTCTTTTTTCTGTTTACGAACAAAAGAACAATTGTGATATACAAGATTGGTATGATATTGATCTTCTTTTTTCTGTTTATGAACAAAAGAAAAATTGGGTTATACAAAATTGATATAACATTGATCTTGTGTAACCCATTTTTTTGTTTATTTTCTACAGTTTTCAATTATTAGCTCCTATATTCTCCGTTGAAATTTTTTATTCTACCCGAGGATTTAAAAACTAATAAACCCCAGAAAAATAAAGATGTTACAAACGAGTTCAATGTTCCAAATTTTTATTGAATATTGAATGCTTCTAAAATGTCGGTATAACTGATAGAACAAAACAAAATAAGGTGTACTATGCCAAGAATCCTCATACCCACTAAGAAAGCTCAATTTTCACAAAAGTATTCCTCATCTTCCCAAGCTTTCGATTAACATAAATTATTCAGTGAAAATACAGCGTTACGGTAACAATAAATAAAACTAAAATAATACTGTAGTAAGTACAAGAAAAAAAAAAAAAAAAGAAAAAAGAAAACTTACACGTAAATACACTCGCATTGCGTTCTAAGCGATTCACTCCTATCTCGGAATCCATCGATTAACAAATTACTTTAAATTATTTTACCAATTTACAAACTTTTTAATTACTCGGATTAACTCCAGCAAAAAGAAAGAGAAAAAATAGGGAATAAAAATGAAATAATCGTTAGAGGTTTTAATTAATTTAGCAGAAAGTTAACACGCTGTAGCGACTAAGCTATGGAACGCGTTTGTCTGGTCTGTACGCCCGTATTTTCTTTCGCAGATGTTCTTTTTTCATCAACGACCGCTTCTCTACGGTGTCGAATACATATGTCGGCCGGTTTCTTGCCGGCTCTGTAAGCTCTCTGCATACTTGTTATTTTAACGGTAGCCATAGGTCGGCTCGGTTTTAACCAAGTTCACGCGTTCTCTTCGAAACTGCCATACACCACTGTATTAATTAAGCCACTGCCATTATTATGCGTATCCATTGCTCTACGTCGTTTGAAGATATTCAGCGAGGAAAATAGCCGCGTACGCAACGTTGCGTACGCGATGTCGAATAAGGAATACAGAGTTATTCGCTGAACTAGTTTCTTGTTACAGTAAATCGTGTTACGTTTCTTCGTCCACGTCGTGTCGAGAGACAAACAGCGATATTTCCTTTTTCTCTGTTATTTATCAGCATCTCCTTTTTTTTTTTTAAACTGTACGACTTTTATCTTTGTTTAAAGATATTAATATATGGTAAGTCTGGGATATTCACGTTTCGGAAGGAAGCCATTGCATTGTTGGTTTTTTACATTTTTTATTGTTTCGGGCAAATTAAAGCAGCGCGTAAGTAATTTAGGCTATGTATAAATCATACTTCCTGACGTATTAAAGTGTTTGTTTCTTTCTTTAACCCCTTGGCTTACGATTTCTTCAATCTTCATACATACTAGCGATAGTTATTCACGTCTTTGACACTCTGTCAATCGCAAAGTATCGAAACATTACACGTATTTTGCATTTGCTAATTTTCAATATTGTAAATTTAAATTACAGTTCAAGCTAAAATTGAACTTCATCATAAATATTGTGTGTTTTTATTATATTTTATCCAGAATCGGCGCCACGAGTGTCACTCGTGGTTATAGGGCAAAGGGTTAATCGAGAAATACCAACATTGCAAATGGACTCATCCGCGTTAGTTCGGGTTAGAACGTCCATCCGTTACAAATACCAAAAAAATGTAGCGTACACAAAATATACTATAAAAAAAAAATTAATTTATTTCGTTGCTCTTTCTTCAACTTTCCACATAAATCACAAGTGTTTTCATATTTAGAGCATTCATCGTGAAACAACGGTCCATGATCTCACCCGTGTTAGTTCGGGTTAGGACGTCCATCCGTTACAAATACCAAAAAATGTAGCTTGTACAAAATATAACTCTCTATGGCGCCACGTGACTACAGAATTACACACTCGTTTTTACATTTAAAAAAATTTATTCCATTTAGTTATCACTGTACTATTAAATTTTGTTAACGTATTACTGTAGCGATACCACGATCCATNATTGCTCTACGTCGTTTGAAGATATTCAGCGAGGAAAATAGCCGCGTACGCAACGTTGCGTACGCGATGTCGAATAAGGAATACAGAGTTATTCGCTGAACTAGTTTCTTGTTACAGTAAATCGTGTTACGTTTCTTCGTCCACGTCGTGTCGAGAGACAAACAGCGATATTTCCTTTTTCTCTGTTATTTATCAGCATCTCCTTTTTTTTTTTTAAACTGTACGACTTTTATCTTTGTTTAAAGATATTAATATATGGTAAGTCTGGGATATTCACGTTTCGGAAGGAAGCCATTGCATTGTTGGTTTTTTACATTTTTTATTGTTTCGGGCAAATTAAAGCAGCGCGTAAGTAATTTAGGCTATGTATAAATCATACTTCCTGACGTATTAAAGTGTTTGTTTCTTTCTTTAACCCCTTGGCTTACGATTTCTTCAATCTTCATACATACTAGCGATAGTTATTCACGTCTTTGACACTCTGTCAATCGCAAAGTATCGAAACATTACACGTATTTTGCATTTGCTAATTTTCAATATTGTAAATTTAAATTACAGTTCAAGCTAAAATTGAACTTCATCATAAATATTGTGTGTTTTTATTATATTTTATCCAGAATCGGCGCCACGAGTGTCACTCGTGGTTATAGGGCAAAGGGTTAATCGAGAAATACCAACATTGCAAATGGACTCATCCGCGTTAGTTCGGGTTAGAACGTCCATCCGTTACAAATACCAAAAAAATGTAGCGTACACAAAATATACTATAAAAAAAAAATTAATTTATTTCGTTGCTCTTTCTTCAACTTTCCACATAAATCACAAGTGTTTTCATATTTAGAGCATTCATCGTGAAACAACGGTCCATGATCTCACCCGTGTTAGTTCGGGTTAGGACGTCCATCCGTTACAAATACCAAAAAATGTAGCTTGTACAAAATATAACTCTCTATGGCGCCACGTGACTACAGAATTACACACTCGTTTTTACATTTAAAAAAATTTATTCCATTTAGTTATCACTGTACTATTAAATTTTGTTAACGTATTACTGTAGCGATACCACGATCCATCCATAACAATTATTACTTGAAAAATTTTGCGATCAAAGTAAAATACTGTAATCAATCGTAGTTCTTTTCTCTGATAAACAAAAAAAAATTAATTTATTGCTTTTTCTTCGATTTTCCACATAAATCACAAATGTTCCCATGCTTCGTGAAACAACGTCAACACTTTACACGTTCAAACCAATACTCGTTTGCAGGTTTAGAAAGTCTTTTATTATTATTTTTTTTTTTTTTTAGCGTAACTTTCTAGTATGCACAAAACTTTAAATGTAATTTATAAGTGAGTATTGTCAGTGCGAGAATAATAATAGTTATTATTTATATCCGGTCTCTCCCGGTGGTCGTACTATCCCGCACTTATCCTATCTCGGAATTTTCACGCAGGAAGGAACTCGTTACGCTAAAACAAAAAAGTACGCTATGTTGCTTCCTTAGGATTACCAAATGCGTTACGTGATACGAGTTGATTTACGTCTCTAGCCAAACGATGCAAACGGGTTGAAGAGCGTGTCGCGTACTCTAAGAATTTCAACAGAGAAGAAAAACTGGGACAGTTTTGGCCTTAGAAATAGAATAGGTTATTGTCGGTCAACAATTGTCTGCAATCATTAAGAAGACGAGGAAGAAGAGGGTCGGTACTTTCTCAAACTATCCAGTCGGAGCTGGATTGATAAATAGAATGATTGACGATCCTTTTCATCGAACCGGATCCATGCCAGTAGGATTTTACAAGGAAATCTGCTATTGTTAGAGCAGCACGTGTCTAGGTTCGCGTTTATTCCCGCTGGTTGTTAGTAACGACGAGTAAAATATTGCGGGATGGGTTTTCACGCTTGACAGGATATTCCAATCATCCGCCGCAGTGATCGGAAGGAAAGAGTAGAGACGTAAATAATGGTGTGCGAAATTTTATGTTCGCAACAGAAATAGAACTTTTCTTGGTCGAGCAGACGGTGAACAGAAGTGTTTCTTGATAATTCTGGAAAAATAATATCGCTCGGAGAAAGAGGCCCAATTATTGGAAATATTATTTCGTAATAAATATTTTATATTAACGTTAAATAAAATATAAGGAAATTAAAAATATCTTTCACATATACGGTTTAAATATTTGGTTGTCTCGGAGGTTTCTTCCGTTTTATTAATAAATAACGAATAGCATAATATTTTATATTTTACGATGTATCATTATATTATGCAGGATCGATTTTGTTCTATTATTTTCCTCCATTTCTCGTTTAATAAGGCTTGTAACATAAATATTGTTGGACGAAGACGCTGCTTGAAGCTGAGGAAAGAAATTTTTCGGGATAATATTATACATCTTTTAAAAATATGCAGTTATTAATAAAATAAACTAAAATCGGTAAACCGTGGCGATCGAATGCGTGGACATGAAGATTTCTACTGTGATTCGATTTTCTTTAACTCAAACGCTGCTCAAAAATAATTATACACACGATAGTTGTCTATCTACTATATTAATATTTCTTTTTTATTTTAATTACATTAATACCATATTTTAACCAAGTACATTGTATTGTCACCCGAAGAGCGTACGAGGGTTAAACGTATAAATTTTATGCAAAAAGAATTCGGTATTTCTCGTGATGTTTCCTTGGAAAAAATCTTGCCGATCTAATCTCTTTGGAAGAAGAAGCGTATTCTTAGATCCTCGTGGATCATAAACCATAAATCACAATTCCCTCTCGCATCGAGATTAAAACCGGAAAAAACTTGAAGGTTCCCTGGAGCAGAGCTAAAGCGAGATGAAGTTTACCAAGAGCAAGGGGTATTCAGTATAAGCAAACAGAAACTTTGCGCAAAGGGTAATGAAGCTCGGCCAGTTGTTAGACGCGCGGAAACTTGCATCGGTTTTGTAGGACTTGATTGTTGCGTTCAAGAACGACGATAACGTGCTCTGTTCTTGGTCGATCGGTTTTTTTAAATTTTAAACTCGTGAGAAATCATACCAAACTTCAATTTGTACAGGGCGACTTGGAAAAGGGGTTGAATAATTTGGAAACGTATAGTATCCATCCCTTTCGCTACGATGAGCGTATATGCACACCCTTAGAAACGTAATCATCTGCTAAAAGCACACATAGACGTTTTCTATAACACAAGATACAAAAATTTGATCCAAAATCATCGTCTACGCGTATCGTTCTATCATTCATTACACAATGCACGTAAATTTGCACAACTATTTTTAAAACTACGCGATCTGTATACCAAGAGTACCTTTAGTCTCGAAGACACCGTAGCGAAAGGGTTGAAGTGAATAAAAAAATTGTACATCGCGATAGGTCCGGTAATTAATTCCGAAAAAATAGAAATTATATTACTTTATTATTAGAGAATAGTAATTTTTGCCAGAATAAGAATTGAAATAATTATAGAAATAATAAATAAATAAGAAATTAATCCTGATTAACTTCTAACTTACCTTGATATACTTTTTTATTTATTTTAATTGCTACATGGCTAAAAATTATTTGACATCTTATTTTTTTTTTTTTTAATAATTCCAACTTTCTTTTTAATATCAGAGTATCTCGTTTCTTAAAAATAACAGCATAAATTTATTCCATCTTACAAATCGATGCCGAGAGATGCGATCGTTACAGAATCCGTTTTGTACGTCCATGTAAATGTTACTTATTTTGTTATGCATTTATTCGTAGCGTCGTGTAGCGCGTTATAAAACGGAAGAGGCTTGAAAGACGCTCCGACTCTTTGCCAGAGTCGGAATGCAGACAAAAGGGTGGCCTTTGAATTCCTACGGTCAAAGAAAGGCTAGTCCTTGTTCAGGATTATTGATTCGAAAGCATTCGCGTCGAAAAAAGGGGGAGAAGCGAGAAGCATCGTCATATAGTTTTTTCGAGACGTCGTTCTAACGAACATGGGCGCGGTTCGAGACGCATTTCTACGCAGTTTTCGCAGATTGAATCCCAGCACTTAGGCTATGAGTCACTATGGCGGACTGGGGGATAGGATTTCTTGCGGAATGCCGGAAGCGCCCTTCAGACGGGACGAAATTACACGTGGGACATTGTGTGCACTTTCATTTCTGATAAAATATTTTCTTTTGCACTATAACTGACCAAACTTTAACAGTTATCAACTTAAAATAATTTAAAATATTTTATTTTCTTTTTTTTTTATAATTTAGTCAATGCACGAGGAGTTAACTAAAATTATTTAAAATAGTTTAGTTATGCTGACATTTTTATTTATTTTTCTATTTATTTTCTTAATTAATTGTATGATAAAATATTTTACAGTATTTTTTTTTTTTTTTTTTTTTTTTAAAATTATGGAGTTCAGACTTGTATGCAAAATTTTGTGATAGATTTTCGATAGAAGTATTTGTAATTAAAAATACCTACAATTACAGAAGAGATCGTAAAAGTAGAGAATATTAAAATTGAATAGCAAAAAAAATTATTTAACAATTTATAATTGTTTTGTATTAGCATATAATACAAATAAAAATCGAAATAAAGCGAAATAAAAATCGCTAAACATTTAAGGTATTGTTCGATTTATACTAATAAAAGTATACATATTTTTATTACTCGTACAATTGGAATTGTGAATTGGGGTTCTGTGTGTAATATTCGTCGCACTATATCCGGCGACGAAGGGTTACTGTTACTACTGTTTGGTAAGTCCAAGTTGTATAACAGTACTCCCAATAAAAGGTTTTCGATTCGTCGGAATTGCGTTGCAGATGGAAGGACCGAACTATGCCGATTTCCTCATAAATAATAGAATAGCTTCTCTATACGTAATGAGATTAGAGGAGCTAGGGATTGGTGGGTTAAAACAATTCAGTGACCCCAGCAATTCTCTATCCACTGCTTTTAGCTCTGTACTTCTTTCTTACGATTAAATTATTCGTTAGATCTCTATCGAAAAAAAACCAACTCTTTTTATCTATTTTAAACATTAAACTAGGAAAAATTAGTCGACCTGCGGATTACCAATATTTTGGACGTACTCATTTACTTTTTCACCGACTGTATTTTTGAATTCATCGATTAATTTGTATTACAAAAAGTATTATATCCTACTTGTATTTTCAAGAACCAAAATCGACCCAACTAAAATTGGTTCGTTTGTATTCATTTTTAATCGTCTGTGAAGAAGATTTTTAAAATACGTAGCCATTTGAAGTTAACTAAAATCAGTTCCTTTTTAGTAGTTTTTAATTCTATCTATGAAGGAGATCGTAACTAAGTTTACGTTGCCATTTAAGCGTACGACTATCGCTGGTTATATAGACCAGTGTATACATTATTAAAAGTATCGAATAGACAATTTGAGAGTATTCTTCGGAGCAACTATCGTAAAAAAAGAGCTCTCTAGTACCCTAAGAAATGACCCAGTTAACAGATTAAAAACAGAGTCTTTTTTCACGGAACCTTCAATCACGATCGGTTTTTCCGTTCGATAATGTGTTTGTCCAAGAAAAGCAGTAGTAAATCGAGAGGATAATGGAGTGTAAAAATATGCAAGGGGCAAGCAGAGTGGGAAAAATGAGGCTCGACTGTGTCTAACTCGTTTCACCTTCTCGCGAGATATCGTATCGGAGTCCCAATTTTCGTATCCAGAATCCTTATTTGCCGCTGGCTCCGGCCTAGTTTCATCCCCAAGGTTGCCATTATTATTGCTTGATTGGATGTGTTACTTGAACGACCTAGTTTTTGTTGAAAACTATTATTCCCATCGGGCATTATTGTGCGGCCGCGTCAAAATGGCGGAAGGCAGTTGCCTTTTAACAGTAACGATACCGTATACGATAGTTCTTTATGCCTTTTGTTCTTCCACTTCGCGCAAGGAAATGCTTTTGTGTCGCTGCGATTAGCGTTTCGAACGATCGTCGGTGGTTAGATTATTTATTTATTTATTTTTTTTTTTTCGAAATTGTATTGAGAAATTGATCGAAGAAGCGTGTTCTCGGTATCGATTGATAATTAAGTTTTATCGACCCTCTCGCTATAGCGTATTTGAAATTAAAAGCGACGGAAGGACGAAATTTCTCGTGTTTTTTTATTTCATATTTTAAAAAGATAAAAATGGCACGGAACGACGCGTAAGAAATTACAAAAATGATGGGTTCGGTGTTAAATTAACGTGATCTTCGTAGCGAAAGGATTGAGATCAATGCCGATCTATGTTTGATGAGGTTTGATCCGGATAAAGTCGAGCACGGAGCCAACGGAGAGAAAAATAACGTCGTTTGTACAAATCATCGGTGTTTTTCATCGTAAATGAAAACTGATGGTAACGCGCGAATGGCCACGTGATGAAAGTAATCGTCTACTTTAGTCGCCTAACGTTGCATGAATAAAATAGAAAGTTTTCCTGGAAGATTTACTAGGAGTAGATATTATTCGAAAAGCAGATTACTGTAATGCCGTGAAATTATCAAGTAATCTTTTCGTACCATAAATGATAAAAACGTTGTTACGGAAACCTGAGAAATTTTCATGTCTTGGAATAGAAAAACCGCATCTTTCGCAAAATATCTTAATAAAAGTTCTTGGGTAACAAGATTAACCAAATTTTTTCTTCGATTGAAAACTTACGTAGCTTCCGTTATTGTATTGCATTACTAGAGAAAGTGTCTCAAGTTGAAAACGTTGGACCGATCAACATTTAACCCCAAAATCTGGACCAAAAAATCCACCACCCTTGTTCACATAGATCACGATCCATTTACAACTCTCTCCACATCCAGTTAACATTTAACGCCAAAATCTGAACCAAAAAATTTTTCATCCTTACCTATATCGATCACCATCAATTTACAATCACCTATACGACCAGTTAACATTTAATTCCAAAATCTGAACCAAAAAATTTTCATCCTTATCTATATCGATCACCATCGATTTACAACCCTCTGCACAACCAGTTAATATTTAACTCCAAAATCTGAACCAAAAAATCATCCACCTTTATCTATATCGATCACCACCGATCTACAACCCTCTCCGCAACCATTTAATATTAAACACCAAAATCTGAACCAAAAAATCATCCACCTTTATCTATATCGATCACCACCGATCTACAACCCTCTCCGCAACCATTTAATATTAAACACCAAAATCTGAACCAAAAAATCATCCACCTTTATCTATATCGATCACCACCGATCTACAACCCTCTCCGCAACCATTTAATATTAAACACCAAAATCTGAACCAAAAAATCATCCACCTTTATCTATATCGATCACCACCGATCTACAACCCTCTCCGCAACCATTTAATATTAAACACCAAAATCTGAACCAAAAAATCATCCACCTTTATCTATATCGATCACCACCGATCTACAACCCTCTCCGCAACCATTTAATATTAAACACCAAAATCTGAACCAAAAAATCATCCACCTTTATCTATATCGATCACCACCGATCTACAACCCTCTCCGCAACCATTTAATATTAAACACCAAAATCTGAACCAAAAAATCATCCACCTTTATCTATATCGATCACCACCGATCTACAACCCTCTCCGCAACCATTTAATATTAAACACCAAAATCTGAACCAAAAAATCATCCACCTTTATCTATATCGATCACCACCGATCTACAACCCTCTCCGCAACCATTTAATATTAAACACCAAAATCTGAACCAAAAAATCATCCACCTTTATCTATATCGATCACCACCGATCTACAACCCTCTCCGCAACCATTTAATATTAAACACCAAAATCTGAACCAAAAAATCATCCACCTTTATCTATATCGATCACCACCGATCTACAACCCCATCCTCAACCCCAACCTCCTCCCCCAAACCAAATCTCCCTATCTCCTACCCCGAAGCTAAAAATTCACTCCTTACCGCATTGCGTTCACCAAAGTCACCCCCTCGAAACAGGTGCAACGAATCAGCGTGAAATTTCCAGTCCACATTGCCATCCCCCTCTCAACGGTTCACCGAACAACAGAAATCCTCGAAATCTGTTGGAAATCATGAATCGTGCGCGTGGCAACGGTGCCTCCGTGCGGAAAGGGTGCGTTGAAGGGGGCGTTGCGCGATCGCAGGGTCGCGCGGCTTTGGATCCTAGGCGTTCCTGTGCAGAACGGAAGCTGGCTGGTGACTCGGTGACCCAGTTTCCCCCGTCGACGCTGGCAAGCGTCGGATTCGTACGCGAGCATGGAATCGAGTCGGCTGGAACCGCGGCACCCTTTTCGCTTCTCCATCGTCGCGTTCGACCGTGGACCGAGACGTCATCGTCGACGATCGCGTCCTTCGTTTGGTGTCGAGCCGCCGCCACCGCTATCGCTGCCTCCGCCGCGTCGACTCGACTGGTGGTCGTCAGGCCGCGTCCCGACGCCGTCCGTTCACGCTCGTCCTGACTCGCGACGCTATGCGTCGCGTCTTCCTCGCCAACTGTGCCAGCTGTTCCAGCCGTTTCGAGGTAGTTGTTCCGTCTCGTCGACGAAACCGCTTCTCGTTCCTCGTCCACCGCCCCCATTCCGTCTGCCCGCTATCGTAAAAGGCGGTGCTCGTTTGCGACCAAGTTCTTATTTGGCGTTTATTTTCGACCGGATGAAGGAGAGCCACCGGTAGTGGAGGAAAGGTAGCGAAGCCTTTCGTGAAACACTGTGCTGATTCTTTCCATGGATTATCGAGCGGTAAATCTCCGCAGGATTTCCGATGTGTTTGAGGATCTCGTATCGGTTTATCGAAATTTTCTTGGGCAGCGTTCAGGTAGTGTTTTCCAACTTTCCATGGTTCCTTCGGTTTGTTCTTTTTGTTTGTTTCATTGTTTCGTTTATTTCATTCTTTTTTCTTTTCTTTTTTTTTTACCTTTTTTTTTACTTTTGACTTTCTTTTATCTGGTTTGAGATTGTATCTGTATCTTGATCGACCCCATGTAGACCCTTTTAACCGCACGATCTGCTGTCCCCTTTTGACCGTTGTTCCAAGGACGAGTTTATCTGTCTTTTTTAATTGTTGGTTGTTGGTTTGGAAATTGTTATGGTAATGAGTATAATGGATTGCATTATTATTCGTTCGATTGTCAGTTTGGTTTCAGTTGTATTGGTTTGTCTTACTTATGGAGACGCGATCGCGTTTAATGGACTCGTCCTGTGCGGCCGTCCTTGTCACGTTTCTGCCCCGTTTGGGTTGTCCTGATTCATAGATAATCGAATCACGACGTACTGCTAACTTACTTTACCCGCTTCCCGCATGGCCTAATAATTTCTCTGATAATGTTTTCCTCGAAGAACGTCGATCGAATTTACTTGGTTCATTTTTTTTTTTTTTTTTTTTTTACCCCCTAATCAACCCCCTAACTTAGTTGGATCGAAGAAAAGCTTTTCTTCTTGTATCTCTAGTCCCTTAATAATGTTAATAACGTTAGTGATCCAAGATTGCGTTATACGGTGCAGAAGTAGATTTCTTTTTTTCTTTTTTTCAATTAACAATTTGTTTTCAATTATCCGTTCGGTATATCTAATCGATTTATCTGCTGCTTGAACTTCTCGCTTTCCAATTTTGCCACCCTTGAAAACGTATCGAGTTTTCGGTAGATCTCTGCCAGATAAAGTTTATGCTTCGGTTCGCATGGCTTCTAGCGATTCTTTCGCCACCGTTTCCGAACGAATTTTCCCGCGGTGTGTCCTGCGTTTGGCGGAAATTGGTGACCTCGTAAGATTTAACCGCGCATCGATCCTATCCCTACCAACAAGTTTCTCCCCGCGAAACACATTTTCAAATTTCGCGTTCGAGTTTCTCGAAAGTGGTACATTACGGCGAAACCTATTTTTTTTATTCTTTATCGCAGGTGTATTAATCTTTTTGCATTCATTTGTGTGATATATACGTAAATAAAATCGTGAACTCTTTTTTTTTTTACAAATTGAAAGTAAAAATAATAAAGAGATACAACAAATATGGATTAAACAATTTATGAGATTATTATAACGAATTTAAAATATAATTTTCTAGAACATTGCAAGGCACTGTAAATTATTTCACACCGTCAAGCAGAAAAAAGTTATTTATTTATTTATGCAAAAGAACATCCATGTACGCGTAATGTTTAATTATGCATAATTTATAAATATCTCATCAGCTAAGTATATGAATACGATCTTACATCGTTCACCTATTTTAAAAAAAGAAATATAGGGGAGGAACTTAAAATAATCTAACTTTATAACCTCGTTTACGAGCTAATTAAAGAATCGTGCCAGATAATGAATAAAAATATCCATGATCCTGGAATCTAACAAATCGACTGTTCATTTTTCCACAAATTTATATATTTGAGAATGTAGTAAAATAATTGGAGTTTCGGTAAAGTATTGTGATTCTGATATCTTGTACATTTTTTTATATTACGTGCATTCCGAGCAATGTTTCACCTTTTAATTTCATAAAAATAAAATCTTAGAATATTTCATAAAAATAAAATCATAGCATATTTCATAAAAATAAAATCTTAGAATATTTCATAAAAGTACAATCTCGTGATATTTCATTAAAATAAAATCTCGTGATATTTCATAAAAATCCGCAGTCTACCAATGAAATATCTAGTAAAAAGAAAAAAAAGAAAAGAGACTTTATCACGAAGAAAGGCAAGGAATTTTGAATTTCGAGGCGTACACCGGTTGGTTTCTTTCACGATTTATCGAGGGGGATCGGGCATGGCCGGTGGAAGTAGAGTATACGTAGCATTCATAATGTTTGTTTAATGTTGCCAAAAAGTTCGTCGACCTACTAACGGTTAGAGAGAAATTGCAGCTGCTTGGATATTTCGCGTTATAAATTCCTCGATGTTTATCGATCGCGAAGCGCATTAATACCGCTCGCTTTTCTTCGTCCATGAAAAACGATTTCCTTCTACTTCTTCCTCCCTGTCTCTTTCACAATTTCTTCTTTTTTTCTCTTTTTTTTTTTATTTTTTTTTTTTTCTTCTTTAAAGAAATTTATAGAAAATGGTGGACGGTATCGATAAGGAGTCGATCGTAATGGTTCCAATTATAGAAATTTACGGACAAACTCGAAGGAGGATTGGCAGCGAAATCGGGTTTAAAGAAGCGTAAAGCAGGAGGCAGCGCGGAACGATCGTTTCCATGCGATTGCCAGATCCAACCGGGGAGAGAACAGTGCTCGCTTATACGTATAGAGAAGCTCTGATGTTTGCCTCGACGTTGCCAAAAAATACAATGACCCAAATAAGACAAGTTGCACTCGTTCGTCGATACTCAGCACTGTGATCTCTTTCTGAGACTGTTTCGTTCAAGTGCACGAACCGCGCACTCGTGTAACCGGCTAAAATATTTAATTCCTAGAAAAAGGAGAGTTTAGATCGGTCGCACGGTCGGTAAAAAATTTAGTCCTTTGAATTATTTATTTCTTCCTCTTTTTTTCTTTTTCGTTGCTCTTAGAAATATTTGAAAATTTAAAATTTAAAGGAAGTAGATTAAATATTTTGAACTGGAAATGACAAGACGCGTATTCCACACTCGTGAAAAAAAAAATACAGCGATAAATTGGTTGGATTCCAATTTTCTGCAATTTGTCAGTGTCATCGAGCAGATATTGTAATGAAGGAACCTGACCATCCTGCTGTTTTTTTTTCTTTTTTTTTTTTGTTTCTTTTTTGCACGCTGGTGCTTGTAAATCATTTTTCTGGAACCTTTATCTCATGTAAAATATTTTTACAAAGTTATACAAAGCATGCGTACTTGGGAAATGTCATTGAAAGTTTAATTGGAAATTATTTCGAATAAATATAGTGGCTACAAAGAGTATTCCCACTTACTCATATTTTTCATAAGTTTCATTTCGTTGGTACAAAATTTTTGTAGTCACGTAAAAGTAGTATTAAATGACAAGAAAATTAATGGACTTAATTAATCAGAACGTAAATGTTAAAACAAATACATCGACATACTAATACTGTACTGGTATTTAAACAACTTTCATTATTTCGTATTTCTTTGAACATATACGAATGACAAATAATGGATATTTTTAATATTATTTGTATACAAATAAAGACGAGGGATTTTAATTAAAAATGTTTGGATATCTTTTAAGCCTTATTTTATTTTTTTTACGACTGTAGGATTATATTGTTATTACTAAACGTCTATTCGTAACAATTTGTAGTGCGCAGATTTTAGGTCAAGGTGAAAACCTGTAATTTATTTATTTATTTATTTATTTTTTTTTTATTCCATGATCAAAAGACATTTTAGTTAGAAAGACTTAAGGAATGTTAGAAATGTGAGACATTTTTGCATCTCACTGGTTTGTATATTCGTAGGTCAGGACATTGGTGAGCAACGAGACGTAAGCTTGTTGGACAAACGAGATAATTGATAGTGCTCTTATAATTGAAAGCCTACTCTATCACTTCTCTCAACGGTTAAAGAGGATGTCCCTTGTACGAGCTGAAAGACCGGGTTGACTTCCGATTTTTTTTTAGTTCCTACTTTTTGAAACTTGATTATCTGATTTACCGTTAGGAAGGAGAGCATTCAGTTTCCGATTAGTTGGTCGCTTGCGATTTTATCGGAACGATTTAATGTTTGATCAGATCGGAGTATGTGATATTATAGAGACAGAATTCGTAGAATTTAACCGTATCATAATGTAATTAAATCTTTCTTGAAAGATATATGCTTTTCATTCGTTGTTAAAATATGTTAGGAAAACAGAAATTCTGTGTACCTAGTTGAAAACTGTCTGCAACTAAATGTTGCGATGTTAGTTTCTGATCCGCTTTTGAGATGACTACTGTATAATGCTGAACGCGTTAATTACCCGCACTCGTAAACGAGACGTTACGAAATTGAATAAATGGAAACACTTGCAGAAAAGGTTTAGTAAATTTGAAGTTTAAAAATTAAAAAATTGGAAAATTCGAAAGTTTGAATATTTGATAAATTAAAAATTGGAAAATTTGAATGGTTGAAAATTTAAAAATCCGAAAATTTGAATATTTGAAAATTTTAAAATTGGAAAATTTGAATATTTGAGAATTAAAAAATTCGAATATTTGAATATTTGAAAATTTAAAAATTCAAAAATATTCGAATATTTGAATATTTGAGAATTTAAAAATTCAAAAATTTGAATGGTTGAAAATTTAAAAATCCGAAAATTTAAAAATTCGAATTATTAAATATTTGAGAATTTAAAAATTCGAAACTTTGAATATTTTAAAATTTTAAAATTTGAGAATTTGAACATTTGAAAATTTAAAACTTAAAAAATTCAAACCTTTGAAATTCAAACATTGAAATTCAAAATTTGTCAAATGTAATTGTACATTTACTTGATAACTTGAGAACTGTAATCGTTAGACGAGGTTAATAAGCGAGCATACCACTTACTGAAACACCGTACCACATTCGGGTTATCGATTTAGACCAAATTTGGCACACACTTAAGACACACCCTGAACCATAACTTAGCGGTAAAACGGTAACATTACTCGACCATTAACATTGTTTCATAGAATGTTGAGCCTAACAGTAGACAAAATTTGAACCAAATCGGTGACCCGAATGTCGTGCAGTCCCCTCGTTAGTTAAACTCTCGACATACGATGATTCATCTTAACCGTCTTCCTTCAATTGCCTTCACAGACTGCCTCCATATTCTGCTAGCGTTAAACGCAATGCAGCGAAACTCGTTTAAACCGTTCATACTTACATAATAAGTTTATTCGGATAACTCGGTTTCATGGTTCTCATTTCTCTGTAGCAACAGCGTATTATCATTGACTTTACGCTAAGGAAATATTTTGCCACAGCTTTGATGCAAATTTTCCGTTCGCTTGTATTTGAAAAGAAAATTCTCTCTCGTACCACGAGTAGGTTAAAAATATAAGCATTTTCATATATCGTAGATGTATTAAATCTAGTAATAAATTTACGATTTACGCTATGAAAAATATTTTAACGAGATTTTATGTTCAACATAATTTCTGTATGTTTAATCGTTAAACGTGTTAACGCATTGAGAATAGAATAAAAATTAGAGATTATTCTGTAGAAATACGCAGGAATGATTTGTTTGTTTGTTATTTTTTTTTTTTTTTTTTTTTTTTTTTCTTT
>SMSQ01025873.1:43126-59498 GCA_019453375.1 Ctenoplectra terminalis | reverse complement strand
TTTTTTTTTTTTTTTTCCTCTGAGAATATTAATTTATTTTATTGGATTGTAATATCGTTGTTAATCTTCAGTGCGTTAAAGACACAGTATATAATTACGAGAATTGATAGAAAATCGTAAAAATTTTTATTGAACGCAGGGATTAGGATGTAATCGAACGGACGATTTCAGTACACCAGTCAGTTCTGGCAGCAACATGGGCAGTATAGCACGGTTTCCAAAGTTGGACGAGTGTGCCCACTTTCATTACGAACATGTTGGACTCATTTTCTTGGAGGTCAGTTACATTCAAATAAACCGTTTAACTCTTATCTTTTAATTTATCGGACCTGTTTATCTTTTTCTTCTTCTTTTTTTCCTCACAAAAATTATTTCTCTACATACCTGAATATAAAAATACCTAATCTCCATATTTATTTAATTTTTTTTTACACTTAAAATATCCTATTCTTTCGTTCTTTAGAATCAATGTTCTATACCAATTCGATGCATCGATACTTGTTGCATATTAAATTTGCTCAACGATGATCGATCACGTCTTCTACGGAACAGAAAATAACAACCTCTTCGCTATAGTCGTAGAGAATAACATCGCAAAAAAAAAAGAAAAAGAAAAAGAAAGAAAAAAAACGTAGAAAAAAAATGGATTAGAAAAAGATACGGTATCCGCGTTAGCTTCGTTAAGTTATATAAATAAAAATAAGTCGTACGTTGGTTTTACAGGTATCGCTTAGCGAAGGTACCAATGATTCAGACAGCTACGCGGTCAGAGTAACATCCGGAGATGCATGCTGGACCCTGCAACGATCTTATGATAATTTTGTTATGTTTGACAAGCAATTGCATCGCTGCATATTTGACAGGAAGTTCTCTTCCTTAACCAAGCTTCCAGATACACGGCCAAAAAACACCTGTGATATACTGAGAGACTATTTAAATAGGTTCTCACAGTTAGATCATGATGGCCTAAATTGCGGTCCTGTGTTAAATTGGTTGCAGCTAGATAATAGGGGAAGAAGAATCCTCGTGCCAGAGTCAGATTCATGCCCCATTAATACTCCTGCAGTAGCCGCGGCTTACGCAGTTAGACCTTACGTGGCTCAAGCACCGGACGAAATCTCCTTTCAGGTATGCTTTTCATCTTACAAACGAAGTTTCACAGAGCAGTAATTAGTTTTTAAAAAAATAATCACCGGAAGTTATGGTACCGTAGCTCCTAATAATTGAAACGAGTGCCGGTTTGCATGGAAAGTTTGATATCGACTGGAAAAATGTCAAAGTCCGCATCAGGTATAAATTACATTTTTTTTTTTGTAGTTATGTTGTCTTGCATTTTTTTCCAAGCACATATATGTAAACTATACGCGATAGAAAATAAGCTCGAGTCCCATTTGATTTATTAGCAGAGGTTTATAATTTCCAATGGTTGTTTTTTAAAAGTTAATTACCAATCTGTGAGACTTCGCTTGTTATACATTTATTCTTGCTATAAGAAGCATATCTCTTCTTGCATCTACTTTATTCGAATAATATTGCAAACAATAGTTGTATCTCCCTAATGGAAGTTTTATTTTCGCCAATTACCACCGATGGCCCACGCGGCACTCAACGTGTTAATTCCTTCATGAAAACGTAAATATTAAATCGGTGTTGGCTGTTTTCTCATATATCATTCACTTTGGACAGCAGAAGGGCTAATAGAGATTTAATCCAACAATGTTGGTGATTTTCAGGTTGGAGACATGATTTCTGTAATAGATATGCCTCCTCCAGGAGAAAGTACATGGTGGCGTGGAAAGCACGGATTTGCAGTCGGTTTTTTCCCAGCCGAATGTGTGGCTGTGATTGGGGATAAAGTACCACGGCATCTGACCGTATCGACGACGGTTAGGTCAAAGTTGCCCGTGAAACCGGTGCTTAGGAAGCACGGGAAGCTAATCGCCTTTTTCAGGTCGTTTATACTGAATAGACCGTCTAGGAGACGATTGAAGCAGTCAGGAATTCTTAAGGAACGTGTATTTGGTTGTGATTTAGGGGAACATCTTTTAAATTCTGGTCAAGATGGTACGTATAGACACTGTGTACTAAATTTTATATGTTTCGTTGAACGTGTAGGGTTTAGAAGTATTTTTTAAAATATTATTTAATGTTTACAGTGCCTACTGTTTTAACGTGTTGTGCCGAGTTCATCGAGAACCATGGCTTAGTCGATGGTATATATCGTCTAAGCGGCGTGACATCAAACATTCAGAGATTACGAAACGCGTTCGACGAGGACCGTGTTCCTGCATTGCATTCCGATGAAAGTATTCTACAAGATATCCATTCTGTGGCGTCGCTGTTGAAAATGTACTTCAGAGAACTACCGAATCCACTCTGTACATACCAGCTTTATTCTACTTTTGTTAGCGCGGTTCAAGCTAGTACCGATGCAGAAAGGTTGAGGCGGATGAGGGATACTGTTAGAAAATTACCACCACCACACTACAGGTAATTAAAAGAAAAAAAAAAAATGAAAAAAAAAGGAAAAAAAAGGAAAAGAAAGCAAAAATATCAAACTTTTCTTCATTTGAAAATATATCTGAATATTATAAAAATAATAACGTCGAAATGATTTGTATTTTCAGAACGTTGGAATATCTTATGCGTCATTTGGTGAGAGTCGCAGCTCGAGGAGCAGAGACAGGTATGACACCGCGTAACGTCGCGATTGTCTGGGCTCCGAATCTCTTAAGATGCAAAGAATTAGAAGTCGGAGGTGTAGCAGCGTTGCAGGGCGTCGGTGTGCAGGCTGTGGTTACCGAATTTTTAGTCTGTTACGCCGAATTAATTTTCGGGGACGGTCCAGTTGGAAGACCAAAATCGTTGGCCATTACGACACCGGCGAGATTGCTCAGCTTGGAAGAGGCTCGAAACCGAAGCCTGAGAGGCGAGCCTGATTACGTGGAAGTGGGCGCCGGTCCAGCCGGGTTACCATTACATTACCATACGGTCATAGAATTACCGCGAAAGAGAAATGGCTCGAAACGTTCACCCTCGTTGAACTGGAGAGCTTTGTTCGGTCGAGGTGGCTTGGGTGCCAGAGGAAAAACAAGACAAGTTGGCACGCCACCTCAAACAGAAACGGTGCCAAGTTCCTTAAACTCCTTACGACGGTTAAGACCGGTGAAAAGCGCAGACAGTTTGGACGGTGAGGACAGTTTAGGTCCTCTACTGGGACCACCACCAGCTAGACCCTGTGGCCACAGTCGATCAGTCTCGCATGATTCGTATTTCGATCATTTAGCGGATGCACCGAATACCACGTCGCCATTGGATCTGTCGGAAATACAGCTTAACTTCGATTTGGAGGAACGAGAGATGCGAATGTTTTCGGAGGAGGAGAGCGGAGGCGTGGCATCGGTGGAAGCTTCTCCTCGGCGGCAGAGAACAGAAGGAACACAGAATACCGCTACTACCGGTGGGTCCAAGAGAAAGAGATCGCGATTGGAAGAAAGACTGCAGTGCGATGTTGAGTTGCGCTTCATCGATAGTCAAAGTCCTGACCAGGTAGATAATATTTAATATTAGATCATTTTGTGGACCATGTTATTCTTCGGATGGTAATAAATTTGACACGTATTTACAGGTGATGGTATCTGCAGATGTTCACAGCATGGATACCCCGTCTCCTTTGCCGACACCAGGATACCTTCCATTATTATCCGAAGCTTCGACCCCACTCACTCCTGCCACGTTACACGGAACACCGCATTCTACATCACCTGTGCCAGCTAACAGTCCTAGGATAAGCTTTCGAAGTTTCACTTTACCTTTAGAGATCGATGACGAGCAAAGCAACGCGAACAAATTGAACAGAACTAGCGTGTCTTCCGATAAATCATCCGACCCTAGTCATAGATTATCCGTAAACTTAGAGGGACAGAGTAACGCTAAGTCCTGCGAGAGGATAATGACGTACGACAAGCGCGTAGATTTGTACGACGATAAAGAGTCTTCCAAGGCTCAGAAGACTTCGAAGCAATCGAACTTAGTTGTAACGGATGTAGTCGACCAAGAGATGACGCCTTGTGACAGGCTAATGTCTCATTCTAGCGAGATAGACAGTAGTAAAATAACAGCATCACCCTGTAAAGATGTAGGAAATAGATCGAGCTCGTGTCCCGTTGACGAGAATAAATCACAAAGCGGCAACAGAGACACGTTGGACGTGCGGAAGCGCGATGCAGCGACGAACAAAACAATCAATTCGCAGAACGACGACGCAATGGCTGGAAATTCAAGCGCACACGGAAACGAATTACCAGGACTGCCATTATCCAGCGCGACAGATCTTGATTCTCCGATGTCATGCGAACAGACCATCGAGGATCTGCCCGATTCCGGTTTTGTGATTTGTGATAGCTCCGACAAGATGTTCACCAACACAGAAACATCACAGATGGTATCTAACACCAACGATTCCGGTGAATGGGTCATAGTGGAGACAACTGGTTCGATCACGACACCTACGAGTGAATCGAGCAGTTCGAAGGATCCTTTGGACGGTACTGTGAACAATGCGATAGCGACGGACGCACCGCAATTAAGATCAATGTCGGAGAACGTTTCTAGAACCTCGTTGGATCTCACCATGGGTTCGACCGTGGATACAGACACGTCTTGCATCGGTGTTAGCGACTTGACCGAAAGTCCCATTCTTCCTCAGGAGTCTGCGGAGATGACGTTCGACGTGGCCGACAATAGAGAACTCGAGGAACACGATGCTACCGCACAAAGAACTTCGGGAGCTTTCGATGGCCAAACGAGCTTCAGGATGGTCGACTCCGGGAACAATTTCTCGAATATCGTCCACTCGCCCGTGCGCAATCAGAACAATGGAAATCAGAAAATGTGCTCCAGTAGTATGACGGACATTCGTCTGAACCAGAAATCTGGGGAAATGGCGCACGAGGTAAGCACTTGCTATGCCCAACTGGATAACATTAAACCTTTCAACAGAAACGAGAACCCAGTGAAACAAGAAATCCAAGGAGAAGAGAAAACTTTCGAAAATTCCCAGCACTCTTCGAGGAACATGGACTTCCAGCAACAAGAAATCCGGCGTTCCTTACAGTTACATCAGAAGCCACAATTTCAAGCGAACGATCGCCGTTCCTTCTCCAATCAGTCGAACAAGAGTCAGGACCTCGATCTCTCCTTGGCCAACGCGGACAATAACAAGCAACGGTGTCAGAGCCAGAAGCCAGAAAAGTGCCAAAGTTTCGAGTACGTCTCACCAAAGGAACCAGCCCAGAACAATCAGCAACACAAGCAGTTTCCAGCGCGAACCAATGAGCCCTCTAAATGCAACAACGTGAACAACAGCCAGCCACAAGAGAACATCGAGGTGGTGATACCATCGGAAAATGCTGCAGAGCCCAGTGAAATAGCTCACCCACCGGAAGGTGCATCCGAGACAACATCCCTAAATTCATCCTGTACGTTCTCAAATGCTTCTTCGCCAGTCGATGATTCCATCGTTCTACGAGACACAGCAGCTATACTGCAAGAATTAGCGTTGCAGAGATTATCCGGAGGTATCGTGGGAGATCTATCCGTTCCTCCAAGAAGAAGGTACGAGGCGGAGACCAACAAGGACCGAAGAAGCTTCGATTCAGAAATCGGCAGGGAAATAGTTCGCGAGAGAAAGATGAGACAGGAATTGGATTCTGCTCGAGGAAAATCGGAAGAACCGCCGGTGAACAACGCTCAACACTTGCCGCCGTGTTTAAGGGCCCGTCACGCGAGGGCCACACGAGCGTCGCTCAGTCGATCTTTGGACGAAGCTAAGTTCAATAAAATGACAGAGGAAGCGTCTCTGCCTGTGAAACAATCCACGGAGGAGTCACAGCACAGTTCCACGCCTAACGTTGGAACTGGTTCGAATAGTTCCTCGGGCAATTCCGACAAGACGTATCTGAAAAATCTCGGCGGTCTAGACCTGGGCGATCCTCAATGCAGAGAAAGGATAGAAAAGTACAAAGAGGAAAGGAGGACGTTCTTGAGGGACAAGTACAGGTCGGAAAGCTTCCGAGGAATGTTGTCGAAGGCGGAGGATGACGGAGAGCAGGCGCTGTTGGCTAGGTTAAAGCAGAGAGCCTCTAGACCCTCTCTTCATTGATATTAAAGTAATATTTATTCGAAACGATTATTTCGATCGTAATCGATCTATTTCCCCGCGTTGAATAAAATGCCTCTGCAACCGCATCGTACGATGAACTATGATATATATATGATATATATATTCCAGTGAGCTGCTCGTTGTATCGTACACCGCGTTTAACCCTTTCCTCTCAACAACGTTTCTTCGAAGTAGTTCGAGATACGTTTGTTTCAGTTTTTTTTTTCTTTTTTTTTTTCTTTTTTTTTTTAAGATATCAATATTAGATTCGAGATGAGGTGTGTTGTTTCGTTCGAATAATTGTTCGGTAGTTATTTAGAAGTGTGACCTGACCGATTTAAACGAACTTGAAGTATGTTGTCAGGGTCAGTATTCTGAACAACTTTTATGTGTACGTTCAGAATGATAACCTTGATAAACATATTTCAATACAATTGTAATCGGTGATTCAGCCACCCTTCTAATTAATTACCAAATTGTTCCATACGAGAGAAAATGAATCTTAATGTTTTACGATGGTTGTCGTAGGTGATAGGTAATCGACCAAATTGTAATTTTAAATCAAGAACGCGTTGAAGGGAAGGTCCAATTTCAAGGAACGTGTGCACGATTGAGTTTTTAAAAATGGAAACTCTTCAGCAACGTACTGAGAAAGTTATTAAAGGTTCTGCCATGACTTTTATTTATTTTTTTTTTCTTTTTTTACGAAGTATTATCGTATATGTTCGATAGTGTTTAGAATTTCAATTTAAGAGGCACTGTGTGTATTTATTTTATTTTGTTTTATTTTATTTTATTTTATATTTTTTCTTGCGTGTTAGATTAATCGAGTGTAAAGGGTTAAAGCGTAAAATTTGAGGAAAATAAATACGAGTGGTATAATGAAAATAAAGAGACGGTCTAATGATCGATACTTTTAAAAGGAACTCGATCGATATCGACGGAGGAAGAACGTTCGTTTCTTTTCCGCTGTTAACAGAACAGTTCGATGATAATTTGTATTTTTTAATTTATTATATAATCAAGATTATATATACATTATTATTAGAGTATTTCTGTTATTGTTACGAGTCCTAAGAATTTTTTTTTTTTTTTCCATTAATTGTTATCGCTCCCAAAGATGTCTCATTATTAGAGCTTCTCGCGCTGTTCTGTTAATTGATCTTTATAATTTAAATCGATGTGTACCAGAGTGTGTTGGGTTCGTGGACCGATTTGTTGTCGACCCTTTGCACACGAAACTCCATTTTACCGTGAGTTGAAATAAGTATATAATCTTGTTTGAAAAATTTTACGCAAAGTTAAGTTTTCACGTACGAATTTATATAAATACGCTCTTTGTGATGGTTGAATTGAAATCTTCGACGTAAATCGTTCGTAACGCGTACTACATTATAAATACTGTTCTCTTGTATTTTATCGTCGTGCTGTTTGCTCGAAAGTAAGGAAAAAAACAAAAAAAAAAAAAACAAAAAAAAGAAAGTAAAAAAAAAAAAAAGAAACAATTCGACCAAATTGATAAATTCTATAAAATATTTGAAATATTTGTTCTATTATCTGGACTCAAAGTACGGGTGCAAAGGGATTAATGTTTTTTAATGAAAGCGCATGCCTTTGTGTTGATTATTGTAGTTGAGTTATATAAGATATAATCGTAACGCTTCCCTTTTTTCTGTAAATTTCGTTGTTGCTCATTGAACCGAGTATTTTTATACACGATGAAGCGTGTTGCGCTCTAATCATAGCGAAAGGAAAAACTTGTTCGATGATAGTTCGAGAAGTGTGTGTTAATTGTTCAAACATTTTGTCGCTTATTATTCTTTTTTTCTGTTCCGAATTCTGTTTGAACTGTTTTTTCTTTCTTTTTTTTTTCTTCCTTGTTTTAAGAATCTTGTTAGCTTTTTTATTTTATTTTTCTTATTTTTTTACATTTTACGCGTACGTTTTGACGCCGATCGCTTGTCACGTGTAAAAGAAGTAGCACGTAGTTAGAGATTTTTAAATATAGTTACACTCTGTTAGCGATACATCGTTATCGAGAGGAATTAAAATACTCGTTAATATTCGTGTTCAATTTTACGTTAGGAACTCTGGTACATTTGATGGATCTTCGTTTGTGCTTTACCGGAGGATACAAAATTTTTTTCTTTTTATATATAAATATATGTATACATATATAAATAATTGAAATCATCGTATTAAACTAAGTATTCGATACACGCGTTGATATATTTTCTCTCTCTTTTTTTTTCTTTTTTTTTCTTTTTACCGTGGACTGGTCTACGGTCTGTATTTTTTTTTTTTTAAGAATTATTACTTATCTCTCTGTGTTCGCATTTATTTTCGATTAGCAATTTTTCCACGGTTTTTACCTTTTTTCTTTTTACTCTTGATAATGACTTGTACCACCACTGTAATTAATTATTCGACAATGTATTATTATTATTAAGATCCAGCAAGAAACTGAAAACCACTCGTTCTGTAGACCGGATGTGTAAAGGTTTGAAACTAGTTCCGCCTTTTCCCCCTACCACGATCTTGGTCCTTCCTTCTTCCAGCAGCGGATAATCAAAATAACACCAGGAGAATCATTTTCTGTGACAGCATTTAAATATTTCACCCAACTTCGCGTAACGGAACCAATGGAATTAGTACCAAGTCCATAGACCGCCATTTTAACACTGTACATTGCGATCTCTGCCCGAATCAAAGGATAAAAACTCGGAGAATCATACATTTGTGATCCTGAAGATGCTCAAAAAAAAAGAAAAGAAAAAAAAAAAGAAAAAAAACCCCCAAAAAAAAACATGTTCTTGCATGAATATCAGCGGAACCTTTTTAATCTAATTAAAAATGGCACGCGAGAACCGCGCGTGCCTCAGAATGACCCTCTGCGATCCGAATATTTTGCGTATTTTTTTATGCTACGATGATACAAGTAGTATTAACAAAAGGTGTAAACGTTTTTTTGTAAACCGAAAAGCAAAGACGACCAAGCACACGATACTTTTACTCGGAGCCTTCGAGATACTTAAATCCATTAGTTACGATTTATATTTGACTGTTTATTAAGAGAAGAACAGATGAAAAATGGTTAACACTTAATAAGAAGGAAATTTAACGAGTACTTGTGAATCGACGGAAGACGTCGTTTTTTTCTCGTATTTTTTTTATTTTTTTTTTTAGATATGCATGCACAAGTAGCTTGACTCAATGAGGAAATAAGAAGAGAACTGTTTAGAGATATATAGAGAAAAAAAAAAAAAAAAAAAAAAAAAATAATAATAATAAACTCAAGGATACATCTATTTACGAGTACTTCTGCACAATATAATGCGCAATAACGATACATCCGTAGGATGTATATTTTTAATAATTTGAAATTCCCGCGATTATACACGATACGATAGATATAGTCGTAGGATTCTGAGAACGAAAGAAAGAAATAATACACGCGCCTACTAGAGATTAATATTTCCTGTGAGAAACGATGCAAAGACTAATCCCTTATAGTCGCAAAAAAAAAGAGGGCTAATAGTAATCTTGTTTTTGAGTGTTAAAGACCCACCGTTCGTCAACTTGGACGTATTTTTATCTCCCCCTCTCTATTTCCTTCGATTTCTTTTTCTTCCTTTTTTTTTTTTTTTTTTTTTTTTTTTTTTTTTTTTTTCTTAAAGCTGTATTCTCGCGGTACGACTGTTCTGTTATTAAACGATACTACTGTTTTTTGCCTACTACGATTATAATTATAATATATGGAAAATTATATGTAAGCAAATATAAATACTATAAATATTGGAGAAATCATGTTGGTGGTGCGCTTCTTATACCTGCCTCTAATATTCTTTTTTCTTCTTAACGTTTAAACTTCCAACAACGTTAAACCGAAGTTTTACTTTCTTTTTCAATTAGAATAATAAAAACCCTAATTTTATTGTCAAAATATTTTATTCGAAACAATCTTGTAATTCCAATTACTTTATATCTCGACAAAAAAAAAAGTCTTTAATGGATACGGATAATAAATCTTCGATAAGTACGTATCTCTTAGATATACCCTACTGTAAAAGCTTAACCTTTATGTCAATAACCAAGTACTTTTTACACATTCTCATAAAAATATTTGATCTTTCTAAACGATTATTCAACATCCTATCCATATTTGCTTCAAACTTAGAATTTCGTTATTCGAAAACTACTAAAAATAGGCAATAAATTAAACTATATCGAACAAAGGGAATAATTGCAGTTATCGACATAATGCTTAAGATATTGAATCGTATCTTACCCACTCGGAACCAATTAATTATCCAGTATTTTTCCTAGGGGACACAGCGGATGCTCGTCGCTAATTGCGCAACGATTGTCCCGTCGCATGTATCCACGCGCAGGTAATTACGAAAATCCCGCCAATTCGACTTGTCAGCGGTATCGTATTCCGTAAGTTGCCAGTGACACTTTAAACCTATTAAAGACCTTTGGTCTTTAGTTCTTTATCGTATCCTTGTCGCTCGATTCGACGTCTATTCAATGCCCACTCGATATTCGTTTCGCGATACGAGCCGGGCTGGTGTATCGTCGATTTAATAAGGCATCCCGTGCACCAGCGTCACATTGTCATCTCGAATATTGTCTTTTCGAGCCGGTCTAACCTCTTGGAACGGTAAAGGACCTTTGGTCTTTACTTCTTTAAACGCTGTGATAGAGTGGTTGAAAGGTGAGGACCACTCGAGCGGTGCCGGAAGAGACGCGAGGACGTACAGAAGGGGTTGGCTGGGCTGCCTTTATGCCGTAACAACAAGAGCCCACTCCAGAGGGCAGGAAGCACAAAGGTGAGGGCGACTCCGTGACTATCGCTGAATCTTCCACGGTAATTATTTTTAAACACGTCCTGGAGATACGAATCTTTAGTGGCTCTAGCACCGAACGGCCGAGTAAACTTCTCGCATCTCTGTAGCCTAACTAAATAACCGGACTAATTAGACCGTAGCCGTGCTTTCTAGCACGTTGTGGTGTATCATGTTGATAATTATTTTTTTACTTTTTTTTCTTTCTTTTTTTTTTTTCTTTCTGTTCTTAGTTTCGGACGAGAACCCCCTGTCACTCATTCGAGTCGTATTGTTTGTACAGGTACCGGTAAAAAGTTATTTCTTATTGTAACAAATGGTACCCGTGATTTTGGTTTCTGTCGAGGGTGCTGTCGAGAGATGTTTAATTTTAATATTAAATAATATGTATTTATATATATTTATATATATTTATATGTTTGTAAATATTAAATTACGTCGAGTATAATTTAATATTTATTTATATTTACATTTTTCAAAGGCGATACAAATTTTTGTTTTTTACTTTTGTTACTGTCGATTTTATTATTGTCGATTGACACGCTTTAGAGAATATTAATAATATATCATTTTTCAGAACCCCCGCTCTGTTTCCTTTAGCCTCTTCGCATCTTCCCTCTCCTTTGTTCATCTTTCTTTGTCGGTCTTCCGATCGTCGAGCTTCCCTGTCCTGTCGCTGGCTCTCCAGCAGCACGCTTTCATAGTGTGCAAATCGAATCAGAACGCCCCCGCAGAGTCGTCGACAATGTTATTTGTTAGCGGAAGTGTCGTAGTAACTGGAGGTTGAAATGAGGCCAGATTGCCCAGGGTGATCAAGTTAAACGGCACGTGGGCAGTAATGCTGTTCCCTCTACCACGAATATCCTCTGCTCGTCGATCCTGATCCTTCCTTCTGTTCTCAAGATTTCAACGCCAATAATGTAGCAGCCATTTTAACTCTCTTTCTTCCTGCAAACCAGTACTGTACTGATAAATATTATAGAAACATGAATTTGTAAAACTGTATCGTATGATTTTTAAATTAATTTGAATACTAAGTACCTGAAGCTTTTTATAGTACGTATACACGCACAGAAAACAAGTTCACTTTGTATTTGTTGCAATTAAATTCTACTAATACCGTGTAACGTCGCTAAACCAGAAACCGGATTGCTTTGACCGGATAGATTCGTTGTCAAAGTTTCAAAACACCATTCAATTACCTTGAAATTAGAGAAACGATGTTGGCACTACTCCTGGGTCCTTAGACTTGACCTTAATAAAAGAAAAATCATAGGACACAAAGTAAAGTACTCTGAGATTCGAAACTCACAAGTTACAATATTTGCAGGTCCTGGAAGTTAAGAGGTAAAGAGTCATGGAAGTAAGGAGTAACTACGGTCTTATGACCCATTATGAACCATCCAAGAAATTTTTCGGTCCCATGGTGAACCATCACAAAGTCTTACAGCTCGTTACGAACCACTTTAATCGTCAGATCCACCACTGACTGCTTCGAGTCACGGAACTCATGCCGGGACCACCCTTAGATAATGTTATTTTCAAGTCCACGATTCTGGAGTTTTAGTATCGCGATCTCGAATTGTTCTATNCCAATATTTGCAGGTCCTGGAAGTTAGAGGTAAAGAGTCATGGAAGTAAGCAGTAACCACAGAGTCTTAGGACCTATTATGAACCATCCAAGAAATTTTTTGGTCCCATGGTGAACCATCACAAACTCTTAAAGCTCGTTACGAACCACTTTGATCGTCAGATCCACCACTGACTACTCCGAGTCATGGATGTAAGGAGTAACCACAGTCTTATGACCCATTATGAACCATCCGAGAAATTTTCCGGTCCCATGGTGAACCATCACAAAGTCTTAAGGCCCGTTACGAACTACTTTGATCGTCAGATACACCACTGACTACTCCGAGTCATGGAAGTAAGGAGTAACCACGGTCTTATGACCCATTATGAACCATCCAAGAAATTTTCCGGTCCCATGGTGAACCATCACAAAGTCTTAAGGCCCGTTACGAACCACTTTGATCGGCAGATACACCACTGACTACTCCGAGTCATGGAAGTAAGGAGTAACCACAGTCTTATGACCCATTATGAACCATCCGAGAAATTTTCCGGTCCTATGGTGAACCATCACAAAGTCTTAAGGCCCGTTACGAACCACTTTGATCGTCAGATACACCACTGACTACTCCGAGTCATGGAACTCATGCCGGGACCACCCTTAGATAATGTTATTTTGAAGTCCACGATTCTGGAGTTTTAGTATCGCGATCTCGAATTGTTCTATGCCGAGTTTGATGATTTTTACGTCCTGGATCTCGAGATCTCACCACTCTTCGATGGTCCCAAACGGTCTCTGTAACTTCAGGTTCGCGCTTCCCCATTTTTAAGGTGGTCAAAGGTGAGTACAATGAATTTAATGTCTCGGACCATAACTTTTAATATTTTTAACGTTGTAAAACTAACTGTTTGCTGTGTAACGTATTCGTTCGTAAGTCTGGAAAGAAATACATGAAAAATATTGATCAGTAGTTCCAGTTGCTTTGAAAACAACGTTAAGCTCGGCGCACCGAGTCGAAGAAGTACGGGAATCGTGACGCAACGAGAGAACAACGAGCAGACAATGGTATAACGTTTGATCAGAAGTGAAACGTCAAGCTAAAGAGCGGTAAAGAGGCTCAAGCGCATCGTGTTCGATGTACAGCACCCAACCGTTAGCCTAACAAGCTGTCAAGACGTCGCCGCGTGTCAATCCACGGGTCTCTGCGAACCCTCCGAATAAATCTACTGGGAGCCAGCTTCCACCCCCTTTCTGTACGCCGCAGTAACCAGAACTACCACTGTCTCTAAACCGCTGCTTGCAAACTTCTGGCCCTGTGAATGCTTTAACTCCTCAGATTATATTTCTCTCATGTTTGGTCGCTTTCGACTAGTCTGGTAAATCCTTCTTCACGCATTAATTACTTTTACTTCGTGATCACTTATATGGTATTATATAATACTATGTAACATTATATTTATATATTACAAATAGTATTTGTAATATATAATATATGAATATTATGGTACTGTATTATATTAAAAATTATAATATTAAATTTATAATATTAATTAAAAGCGAAGAATTTTTTAACAAATTTAACAAAGGATGTAATATAATTGTTTAAAGACGTTATAAACTTTCATTGATCCTTTGTCGAGACATTCATAGATCTTATCTGCTTACTAAAGTAATTTGATCTGCTCGAATTGCTACGTAGGTGTGGGGTGCCCCGTACATACGGTAATTTTCTCCCCTTTGATGTACCTGTGACATACTGTTTCGCGTTGTACACTGTATAATCCGTAATGGGTTCAATTTAGTGCATGATTTAAGTTTGTTGATCACTTTTGAAGATACGCACACCATCCTTTTATCTACTGTTTCAAAAATGTTAATATAAATTCTCATCGCTGATGTAAAGAAAAAAAGAAAAAAAAAAAAAAATAATAATAATAATAATAATAATAATTTTATAATTTGTTGTTCAAAACGATACAATATCTGTCGATACTACTCGAATATTTGTCTTTACTTACAGGTACAGTATTTTTCGCATAGCAGGCTAAAGATCGGTTCGTAGAAAGCAAATGTATATGTTTTCCAAGAAGCCTGGCGAAATTACAGACCACTGTTACGAATGCAGTTATTGAGTGTAGCGGTTCAGTTAGTCGACTTTTGGACGGTGAGCGAGTAACACGTTTCGAAATTCAGTTCGACAAAATTGTGCGATTTTCCCATCAGCATCTCGACCGCGCCAAATCAGGTTAGTGATTAACGAACTCGCTTCGTTACATCGTTTACGTTGCGATGTTAATTCGTAGCGGAAAATATCTTAAAACACGCACAATTGATATGAAAATTCTACAGCTTCTCCTCTCTATAAAATATTCGGATGAAAAATATTATCGTGCGATGAAAAATTGGATCAAATAATATAAATCACCGTGGAATGGTACGATACGTTAATTAAAACAATTAGAGTATCAGAATTTGAAGAAAAAAAAAAAAAAAAATGGAATGGAAGCTACAAATATAAATATTTGCATCGAACACTTAATTACTCAAATACGTCCCGCAGTCTCGTTCAATTTTCTCACTCAAGGTATTTATTTATTATCTCGCTGTGTTCCACCGGCTATACTTATCACCGGTAATGTGCCTATAATCACGTATACCTGCGAGTCAAAGTTATCGGAGGAGATGATTCCTCATCGAGCAGTGTATACAATTAACATTAAGGTTGACCTCATCATTATTCGCATTATGTCGATAGAGATTTCCACGGAGAGAGAAAGAGACGGGGATGCTGGCAGGTAGATTCGAAGCCACCCTCGCGCTTAGCGGACTGCAGTATCCTGTGCTGCGCATATCGGTGCCGAACCCCTATGACGGAAAATAATGAAAGTAATGGGAACACGCCCACTGCATTTAGTCCGCTCAGCTACCCCCCTCGGCTTCAACTCGGTCCCCCCTTCTCCACCCCTCGTCATCCTGTTCGCTACCCCCTGTGTCCTCCCTGCCAGGGTTCTAGATTCTCTGTACTTGCCGCCTTGTTCATTGTCATCCGTCCTAGGCCCCATTGGCTATTGTACCTGCTACTTCATTGTCCTTTATTTCATTATTTTCGCCGCATTCCGGTCTCCCTTTTGCCCGGCAAGGGGTGAGAAATTTGCCCCTTTATTTACGGTACCGTAATAACAGACGTCTTAACGGAATCTAATAAACGTCATAAATGGCCTGCCATGATCTTATTACTTTACGAGATACCAGCTTTTTCCTCTCTCCCACTTTCTATTTCTCTCGGTCGTTGTTCGCGCAGCGCGAGGCTCGTTCTCGAGCGGTATCGCGAACGCCGGATCCTATTCGCGAGTACGAGATCAAAGAAAACGTTTTGCAATATGGTTCGCGTGTGCCCTATTAGATATCTTTCGGGGGATTTTAAGGCTGGCGAAAGTGTATCGAAACAGGGTTGGTAGTACGGTTAAAGAGAAGTGCTGTTGGGAAAATGTGATTGAAGCTGAGTTAGAACTTTTGGATTCTGTAATGGAGGGTGTTACAACAGTTTGGAACGCGTGCAACAGTGTTTGTTTAAAAAAAGCTATTCTTAAAAATGTTTGAGGCGGGAATTAGTTTTGACTAACCAGAAGGGTAGATAATCAATTGCAAATTTTCTCTAAACAAACAACCCTAAATACTTGAGCTAAAAACTACTATTTGTATTTTGTAAAATTCCATTTCTTGTAAAATCTCAACCAAGCATCCCTGAGTTACATCAATAATATCAACCAAAAAGCTACTCCAAGAAAC
>SMSQ01025873.1:20811-42483 GCA_019453375.1 Ctenoplectra terminalis | reverse complement strand
AATCTCAACCAATGATCTCCCAGTTACATCAATAACATCAACCAACCAACTACTCCAAGAAACATATCCAGATATCAATTTCCATTCCACCGTATCTTCTAAAATTCCATTTCTTACAAAATCTCAACCAATGATCTCCCAGTTACATCAATAACATCAACCAACCAACTACTCCAAGAAACATATCCAGATATCAATTTCCATTCCACCGTATCTTCTAAAATTCCATTTCTTACAAAATCTCAACCAATGATCTCCCAGTTACATCAATAACATCAACCAACCAACTACTCCAAGAAACATATCCAGATATCAATTTCCATTCCACCGTATCTTCTAAAATTCCATTTCTTACAAAATCTCAACCAATGATCTCCCAGTTACATCAATAACATCAACCAACCAACTACTCCAAGAAACATATCCAGATATCAATTTCCATTCCACCGTATCTTCTAAAATTCCATTTCTTATAAAATCTCAACCAACCATCTCTCACAATCAGTTACATCAAACAAACTCGCGTCTTATCGAACGAACCTCCCTGTATCCATCCCCGAACAATCGAAAGAGCATCCTTACACGACTGTACAAGTGTTTTTTCCGTCGCAAAACACCACGATCCATCGTACATACGTATTTGAGGATGTGCACCGTGATTTTACCCCGATAATATGATTATAGGCCTCTGTCTCTCTCCAGGCCACCGGATCCTCCGGTTCTCTGCCTCTTTCTCCCTCTCCTTCCCCTCAGTTGGCGATGTGTGTGCGTGCGTGTCTGTTGGACCGTCCTTTTCATCCACCCCCACGAATCTCCGGCGCCGCAAGGGGATGAGAACGCCGACACCTCCACCCTCTCTCTATACACGCTCCTGAACCGAGAGAGAGTAGCTCCGCTCGCTGGCTCTGATCCCTCGCAATTACTTCCCATTATCTGGGTATTAGGATTCACCCCAACTGGAAGCACGACGTGTTCCGCAGACTCCGCCTATGCCTCGGGGCTACGCCGGAAACGCTCTGCCTCTGTCTCTGTTCGCGATATCTCTTTCTTTACAGACATGATCGCGGCCTCTAACGTTCGGCAACAGGTAGCAAAAGACATCGAGGCGAGTCGTTATCCTTGGCCGATTCGAATATCGATCGCTGGATCTGGTGACTCGTTCACCCTTTAGGACATATTCTTCTACGCGTTGCGAAAATTATTGTAAATTACTTTTTGTTCTTCGTTTCGAAAAATTTCGTCAACCTTGAGTTAATAATAGTTGGTAACAGGTTTGTACCGATTATCTTTTGGAAATGTGTTTCGATATATTTTTGGGGGAATCTTTAGATATTCTTTTAGTATTTCTTGGGCTGTTTTTTGTTAATTGTTCGATATATTTTGGTGGAACAGTCTTGAGAAGTTGGTGGATTTTAATTGTTTTCAGAATTTTTTTTTTTTTTGGCTTTAAGAATTTTTAGCTTCTAGAGTACAAGTTTTTTTATATCGATGTAATAATTAGAAACATGTGTTTTGTTAACGCTGAGTCGTAACGATTTTGTTTGAAAATTGATTGGAAAGCTTAATGGAACGCTGCTAATAAGGTTCCATTAAACGGCGCTTAAGTAGCTAATTTCAATAGAAGTTCCGTAAGAAAGTTGGAGCAGGGGTTGAAACATGATTCACGGTTTAATCATCGAAAGGGTCATATTCGATCGCGTCGTTGGGAATTAAGCCGAGATTAATTGTTTCTTTGGCTCGTGAAGCAGGTTAAGCCTCGGAAATGTTCCTAACGACGGCCAGGAAATGTCACGCTGCCAATTAGCGGAATGATAATGTTGCGCTAAAGGCAGGCTCGTCGTTCCTGACCCGCGACGAGCCATAAATGTCAATCGGGATATTTCTCTCTTCGCAACGGAACCGTGCATCCTAATGTACAAATTAGTTCGTCAGTTTACTCGTAAACTTGTTGTTGATCTTCAATGCTCTTAAATAAGAAAGTAAAAAAATATTTATGATATTCAATATCCTCAAATAACAAAATAAAAAAATAGTTATCTCCAATGTCCTCAAATAACAAAGTAAAAAAATATTTATGATATTCAATATCTTCAAATAACAAAGTAAAAAAATATTTATGATATTCAATGTCCTCAAATAACAAAATAAAAAAATATTTATGATCCTCAATATCTTTAAACAACAAAATAAAAATATAATTATGATCTTCAATGTCTTGAAATAGCAAAGCAAAAAAAGAAAATATAAAAAATATAACTCTGATAAAATGGATAAAAAAAAAAAATTTACACAATTTATTTTAGCTCTTTTGAATTGGTAATATTTTTCTTGTTTTCTTTTTTTCAGTCATAACGATAGAAAGATGTAATTAAGGAAAGGGAAAAGTGATACACCGCGTTACATCATGACATTTTAATCCCAATTTGAACCACATGCTAACTTTCTACTTCGCTATAAAAAGTGACACGAAATGGACTAGTTTTATTATGGCATTTCGCTATAAAAAGTGTCGCAAGAGATCGACCAGAGAGTCATTTTCACGTTTCTATATTTCATCGCGTTTACACTTGCCACATCGTCTCGGTTCGCCTGTCCTTCGAACTTCATTTTTTTTTTTTTTTTTTTTTTTATCCTTCACTGATTCCTTGGTAATTGAAAATTAAAGATGAAGGGAAACTTTTATTTCCTTAAGATTCTATTCTTTTTTACACGTAGAACACAGTTTGCGGTACTATTCCAGTTATTTTCTATTGCAGAAATTAGGTTTTGAAACGTGCCTTCAGCTTTCCTCGCAAGAACTTGCGGTACTCCAATTTACGTTCATCTATCTTATACCTTTTAACCTGCTTCTTCCCATAATTGCATCGTTTCTTGAATACAAATATCCAAACTTATGAAAAAATTGCAAGAAAATGTTTGCAATCTCATAAATCAAGTTTCACAATTCATTAAATTGTGTCAAAGATTTATTTTTTCAAATTGCACTAAGGATTTCCGTATTTCCAGTAGATTTTCCAACAATTGTTTAAACAGCGATTGCGCGTAGACGAACAATCGAAATGTTTTCATAAAATTCACACGATTCTCGATATTCCTTTGGCATGGTTCACTTTTCCAAGATCTTTTCAAAGTATTCAAGCTTTCAAGCTTGAGATTCCTTCGAGTTTCTCTTTGTCGAGCGCAACGTTGTATATTGCGATAGATCTTTCGGTTGAATCGAACGTTTCCTGTGTGAAAGAGGAACATCATCCTTGGACTATTTCATTTCAGCGATGTTGACGTTGAATAGTTTGTCCGTGTTGCGGTTGATGAGACAGGCTAACCGAATGGGGATGCGTGATCTGATGAAAACTCGTCGGTGAACCGGAGCGTCTGGAAACGTGAATGTTGGTTGTCCGCGTCGGTGATGGCGTCTCGTCACCTAGAACGTCGATCTCGTCGTCGTCTGAGTCTACCGGCGCGTCGCTGCTCGCCCGTGATTCTCGGCCGCCGCTCAGAGAGAAATCCACTGGTCGTTCTGTGAACAGTTTTGTTTCAAACGAGCTCGTTAATTATTGTAGGTGTTATTGTGGTCTGATTTTGGTATATTTAATGTTTTTAGTGCGCTTTCTATAGGTCTAGATCTCTAGGTTCCTATATTTCTAGATTTCTAGGTTCCTATATTTCTAGATTTCTAGATTTCTAGGTTCCTATATTTCTAGATTTCTAGATTCCTATATTTCTAGATTTCTAGATTTCTAGATTCCTATATTTCAAGATTCCTATATTTTTAGATTTCTAGGTTCCTATATTCCAGATTTCTAGATTTTTAGGTTCCTATATTCTCAGATTCCTGGATTCCTATATTTCTGGGTTCCTACATTTCTAGATTTCTGGATTCCTAGATTTCTACATTTCTAGATTCTTATATTTCTAGATATCTAAATTCCTATACTTTCAGATTTCTGTATTCCTATATTTCTACATTACCAGATTTCTAGATTTCTACATTTTTACATTTTCATATTTGTATATTTCCACACTCTCTACCCTACATCTCCATCTTCCCAAAAATTCTACCTCTCTNGTCTAGATTTCTAGGTTCCTATATTTCTAAATTTCTAGGTTCCTATATTTCTAGATTTCTAGATTCCTATATTTCTAGATTTCTAGATTTCTAGATTCCTATATTTTTAGATTTCTAGGTTCCTATATTCCAGATTTCTAGATTTTTAGGTTTCTATATTCTCAGATTCGTGGATTCTTATATTTTTGGGTTCCTACATTTCTAGATTTCTGGATCCCTAGATTTCTACATTTCTAGATTCTTATATTTCTAGATATCTAAATTCCTATACTTTCAGATTTCTGTATTCCTATATTTCTACATTACCAGATTTCTAGATTTCTACATTTTTACATTTTCATATTTGTATATTTCCACACTCTCTACCCTACATCTCCATCTTCCCAAAAATTCTACCTCTCTAACCCGCTCATCCTCAAACATTTTTTCACTTACAACCAAAACATAAATCCCACCCCTTCCCCCTAATCAACTACAAAACCTAGCCCAACGCCGCAACAAACACCACATTAAAATACAACGAACCAAAACCCAACCAATATAAAATAGCTCTAAAAACGTCTCTCCAATGGTTCTTATCTTGTGGTCAGAAAATCGGCTGATCAAATTGGGTCAGATATGTGCCGGTACACAACTAAGGTCCTTAGCAGTGGCCCTCGATGGCGGGCAATCGTGAATGTAGGTCTGGCCGAGCACTTAGCCGATAATTGACTAATTTTCTCGAAGACTGAATCGTGAAGACAAGAGGTAAGAAGGGAGGTTGCAAGACGACAAGATGCGAACGACGGAGAAAGTCAGAGAGACAGAGGAAGAGAGAGAGAGAGAGAAACAAGAAGAGGGTTGCCGTAACTCTGCCCCAGGTTCCTTAGACGGTATCCGTTCGAGTCTCTAGACGACGAGGCGGTCTCATCTTCTACGTGCTTTCCACCCCTTACAACCCCCTTCTTCCTGGCTGCCAAGGAGATGTCTACTAACTTCGTTAGCCCTTCCAACCGAACGAAGCCATCTTGGCTACCGAGACGAGGAACTTGGCGAAGGTTATGAGTAGATGCGGTGTAAGTCGCCGGGGGTGAGTTAGGATCGCGCCCCCGGGCTCTGGAGCAGTGCTTCCCAACTTTTTTTTTCGAATAGCGACCCCTTTTAACGATAGCCAAGCAACCAACTATATTTGTATATTTTATTTTTAGGAAATTAATTCACCGCGACGAAAATTTGAAGAGTATTAACCCTTGGATAACGGACGCAGGGACTGACCGATGCAGTTATAGAGAACATAACGCAACGATCATTTATTTATTCTCAAGTATAATGTTTACTTTACACGTGAAAATATGCTCTAAATCTTCGACACGGTTCTTCGTTCTTGAAACCAGCAGAGGAATGAAACTTGAATTGTTAGTTGGAAGAAACCCTAATTCGCTTGAGTCTCGAAGCATTCGATTTCCGAGGGTTAATCGTTCACCGTAGCAAGTAAATAGATCAACGTAAAATTTTTAATATAGCTGACAAAACGTGAATGTTAGTCTCTGGAAATTTAAAATCGATACTGTACGGTTTTCTTGATACGTATAAATTTGAAACGCTAGTTTTTGATATGTTTAAATTTGAAGCGATATTTTTTTTTATCGGATATTTCATACATTGATGAAAGAAATTGTGAGAAATTTTTTTTTTTTTTTTTTCTTGCTTTTGTATAGAATTTTTTTGCGATTGGACAAATTTGTTTCGATTTTTCGCCATATTTCTACGAGCAAGATAATTGATGTAGAAATAGATGTGCAGTTGAATACGTTTAAATGTTACGATTTAATTTTGTATTTTTGTTAATTGTTCAAATAGAGTGTTTTTTTTTTTTTTTTTTTTTTTGTTAGGTAAGAGGGTGATGTAGTATATTCGTTTACGAATATCAATGTTACGGCTTTAAATCGATTCACGCGAGCAATTGCATTCGATTATTTCCAGATCGTGGCATTTACTACATTATACATGCGCCGATCGTGCACCATTGTACAAAGCATGCCTGTGTTTCTGTATGTATGTGCAAAAGCGATACAGTTATCGGCAATTTTGACGATTCTGTTGTTCCTTCTAGTAGCGTTGTTTATTAACAATTTGACGGCCGCACATTTTTCGCGTCTCCGTTAGATTGGTTCTGGCGATATTTACAATGGAATACAATTATTAATAAAAAAAAGCGTTGAGATCACTGTTACACTATTTTTACTGTCTCTTAACACTAAACCTACCGACGATTAAACTATACCTGCTTGTATCAAAGAAATTACAGTAATAGATACTTGGAAGAAGACACAATGCTAGAGAAACAAACTTTTGACCGTATAATTTACGGAAAATCACCAAAAAATATTCAAAAGTGCACCGTTAATAATTCCTAAAATTTGGACAAGAAATTACGAAACGGTCATTTGACCGCTTTCGTAGGTTTAGTGTTAAAAAATAGCATCAGCACGTATTTGTATACAAACATAAAAATGACGACAAGAAACTGTTTCTCTGCGCCTTACAAAAATAGCTGTGCAAAGTCACGCGCACGTGACAGTGGCCGTCAATATGCTAATATTCTAATTTTGTACCGTTACAATTGTTGTGAGAAACGTTGTCAATTATTCGACGTAATTTCCAAACACTTGTCCTCTCGAAGAATTCGAACGTAATTCAAACCTGTCTCGCATATATTATTCAAAATTAAAAAAAAAAAATTCTATCAATATAAACTTCGCTGAAAGATATTAAATTATATATATATATATATAAAAGTGGTAGCTAAATTTAAACGTTAAAATTTATGTGAAAAATCCATCGCGATTTAATATCGACAGCTGATGGAATCAAGCAATTTTACACGAAATTTTAATTCCAAGGCGCGCAACGTTCAAAAGTCGGCAATCGATTAATCCTTTGAGAGAGCGTTTCGAATTTTATTCATCGTTTCGTCAATTTCGATTCAAATCGTAAATCGTAAATAACATCGTTATTCCTTCTTTATCTTCATTTTTTTCTTTTATTTATTTATTTTTTTTTTTTTCTTAATTTCTTTCCTTCAGTCGAAAATTCGAAAACGATATAACGGCGCGAATCGAAGTCTCCGAGACAACTTATGGAAGCGATAATAGATTTAAACGGGGATACGAATTGCGGCAAATTGTACAGCAAAAAGCGATCATTATCTATGCAACGGTAGTTAATCATTATAGTTGCTGCGACCTCGGTTATGGTCTGGTTAGTTAACTAAAGTTGCGTAATTTATTGCCAGCCGAATTTTGGTTGCATTATATGATCCATTAGCATGATAACAGGGAACTATTTGACGTACACGGAAATTCCGACGCGCTGGCCGCGCTCGAATGCAAATTGATAATCACAATTACGAAGTTTATACTAATAATGATTTAATTGCAATACACAAGCCGCGATCTACTTTCTGCCGCGATTATTACTTTCGCGTTGACTACGACGGAGCCAATTACGCAACGCGAAATCGTTAATAATCCGATGGTTCGTCAACCGATGCTTCATCCTTTTTCTTTCTTTTTTTTATTTCACTTTTTTTTTAAGTTTAGTCGTAACAGTCTATGATCTGATTATCGTTGTTTTTTAATTGATCATGCTATTTGCAATTTTCTCGGAGAAAATGTGTTAGGTGCTTCGCGACGATTTACAGTTTGGTGATTTCAATTTTAAGTTCGGATTGTTTTTGTATTTTGTGGCGCGGGTAATTTTAAGCGGAGTTTTAAGAAGAGAAGTAATTAAATTATATTGTGATTGTAGAGCGATATGTTAGAATGGTTAAATTTAGAGGAAACTATTGGTCGCTGAAGAGTTATTTAATATTGAAAAGAAAATTTTTATTACTGTATTTGAATATTAAGTAACTTGGTCGAAGTATTATCTAATTAAAGAACCATGGAGTACCGATAATTCCTATCTTCGTTTTAAAGCACTATAAAACGAAAAGAAAACACGATTAAAAATTCTATAATATCTGTCGAATTAAACGGTAAACAATTTTAATTTAATTTTATCTTTGATTTAAAATATTCAATTCTTCAAGCATTCTGAAACACGATTTTTCAGTGACTTAAAAATAAAAACACAGTTAAAATTTTGAAATCATTATGTAGTTCTTCGATCACGACGCGCTTAATTTTCCAGCAGCTTGTATTTTCTTTCCGATTAATATTTCGAATTTCATAATACGAATACTGAATTCGATCCGAGTTTCTTTTTTTCTTTTTCTTTTTCCATGGGAAATTACAGATATAATTTATGAGCGATTGATTATGTAGGACACATCGCGTTGTTAATCCAAGCTAATTGATGCGGAGCAACGCGAGCAAGCGAATGCGTACACTGTTTATCGAAAAGTCGATACACGTGTTTAGTGGTAATTACGCATTGTGACGCGGATATGAAATCGCATAGGTTCCTGCAATTGGAATTAAACGCTTGCATTACCGACTAGATGCGCGCAAATTTTAAGCATCATCGAGTTTATAATAGGAGGCTAACTTTCCATTTTATCAGCTATAACTTTCCTCGAAATCACGATCGTCTGTTTCACTTATCTAATCACCTGTTACAAACTATTCTTATACTCATTATAAAAATTAATTGTCTCGCTGTTTCACTTTCGACGTCGTTTCATCTTAAATATTATTAAATCAAACCTTAGTTCCGACCTTTGATTCAATTACCATTTATCATGATATATTTGAAAAAAGAAAAACAAAAAACTCTGAATAATTTAACAACTTTCGGAATAAATTCTATTCCAGATGGACAATCATAAATTTTAAACGAAAAATATAACTATCTTCGTTATTTTTAATTTCATCCTATCAAACTGTTTTAACCCTGCTACGATTTAAAAATTTTTTTCAACCCAGTCGGGCTCTCGTTTGATTTCAAAAAATTCGAATCTTAAACGAAACGTATTCTAAAGTAATATAAAATTGAAATAAAAAGATTCGTATATTTTAAGAAATTTTTTAACGAAAAATACAAACAGGTTAAAAATAATTCAAGAGTCGTAGCAGGATTGAAAACAAGATCCGACGATGTCTTTAAAATTTTGCATAATTTTACTGTTTTATTTATCAGCGTTTCAATTTTGTTTTACTGCAGCGAATATCGAACTTTATAGGATTAAAGAAACATTGTTTATAAATTTTATTGGTAATCAGGGGTAGCTTTTCTTATTGTTAGGGGGTAGAAAAAAAAAAAAATGCTTCGCTCACCGGCCGGTGACGTAACGGAAACGGATTGACCGGTGCATTGCTGATTGGAATTCTGATTGCCGTTGCTTCCCGCGCTGGTGCTCAATTTCCTCAATTGTTTCTTGTGCTTCATCCGCCGGTTTTGAAACCACGTTTTCACTTGGGTTTCAGAGAGGTGAAGAGCCGCCGCAAGCTCGACCCTTTCCGGCGTGCTGAGGTACCTCTGCACCTCGAATCTAGCTTCCAAACCCGCTAATTGTTGATCACTGAACACCTAAATACGACACAAAAGAATATTCTATAAACCTAATAGGAATTTAAATAATCTTCCAATTATTCTATCCGGTTTTCTTTGGTTTTTAAAATTATCTCGATAATTAAAGATCAGTTGTTTCGAGTTCTGAATGGATTTGTTTAATCGAATTAGCTAATACATTGCTGGAAATTCATCATAATATTTGATTTTGATATTTGATTTTTACGCTTCGTTTCAGAGAATTTTATTTTATACCTTTGGAGAGAAGCGATCCGCAATGTGTTAATATAGAAATTATATAATGGAATCAGAAGTTTGTAGAGAATTATATAACAATTGCAAAATATATTTTGAGATACAAAGAATTCCGGTTTCCATCAAACTTAAATTTTGGATTTCAAACTTAGAGCACGCACAAATAATATGTTTAAATAAAAGCTAGAAAGCGGTAATAATTCAGAGACTACGCTTGAGTAAAAGTTGGATAGAAATAATAATTCTCAAGCTTCTCCATCGAATTTGAATTTCAGATTTCAAACTTCAATTACACACGGATACCACTCTTGGATAAAACTTGGAAAACATTGATAATTCCCAAGCTTCTCGATCGAACTTGAATTAAAAATTTCAAACTTCGATTATACTCAAATACCACCCTTAAATAAAACTTAGAAAACATTAGTAATACCCAAGCTTTTCCATAGAACTATAATTTCAAATTTCAACCGTACGCGGATACTACCCTCAAGCAAAAGTAAGAAAGCAATAATAATCTCCAAGCTTTTCCATCCAACTCTAATTTCACGTTTCGAACTTCACCCGTACACAGATACTACCCTTGAATAAAAATTGCACGACAATAATAATTCCATCAAACTTGAATTTCAGATCATCGAACTTGATACACGGATACCACCCTTAAATAAAGGTACACAGGAATAACAATTCCCAAGCTTCAGAATGTACCGATTAAAACCTTGTCTTAACACAGAAGACGGTAACACCTGAGTGACCAATAACGGAACAGACAAAATTAAGGTTACAAGTAGTTTCACTCACTGTTCTTGCCTTTCGTCGACGGCAGTGCTTCAAGGCCGCAAGTTCACTAACCCCCGGCACCACTCCAACCCCCATTGCGGTGTTACCAAAAAGTGGTCCCAGGAAGAAAGCTGCCGTAGGCGGTGCAGCTGGGTAACCAGGCAATAAGCTTGCGAATTGCTGGTATTGTTGATGCTGCACCGCGTGATTCGACGTTAAATGTTGATGGTGAAGCTGGTGATGAGAATGCGGTGGAGCAGTGCCACGACTTAATATATCCTCGATTAAAAACGAAGTTCTGCTCGCCGAAGTTCCGTTCTGACCTGGCTGGGCCTGTTGTTGCTGGCAAGTCGACTGCATTTTTATAACAATTAATTATTCTGAAGTCTTAATTCTTGAAGTTCGTAGCTCGTTACATAATTAACGAACGATATCACAGGTGTTTGTTAATTTGCTTCCTTGCTTCGTCTCATCACTGTTTTCTTCACTTGACACTCAACATAATTGTTCTTGCTCGAGAAACATTAGGATTTCTTAGGTTTTTATATATTCGCGTAACGTTTACGAATATCGTATTATTCGTAAGACACGAAAAGATCACTTTGCACGATCTTCTTAACGTACACACATTTTCACAAGATCCTCCGTAAAATTCCATCCGCGGATACTCGGATGAAGGTCTCCCGACTTTAACACCCCATTTCTTCTCACCAAATCCAGTCCACCGCAATTATAACCGTACAATCGATACAACAACCATCCAAAATCCACCTGCGTCTCGACATCCAGTTCCGGTCACAAAACAACCCCAACAGTCACCACCTTCTCATCCCAAACACCAACTCCTTTCCCCGAAATCCAGGAATCCTGGTCATCGCCGTTCACCGCACGCTCCAAAACGCCCAACCAAGATCCTCTGTCCGAATACACCCCATAACACTGCCGTGCAACACTTCCCGAAGAAGAAACGTGCTCCGTCCGATCAATCCGGCGACGCGCTGTCTCACTCGCGACTCGAGATTGTTGAATGAAAAGAAAAAAAAAAATGAAAGAAAACACCCGGCTCGCCGACGAGAATCGTTTTGGCGCGTTCGAGGGCGACCGGTAAAATTCTAATTGAATTGAATCCACCAGCTGTAGAAGGAAAGCCGAGCAAAGGCCGTAGCCAGAGGCGCACCGTCGTTCGGCGTCGTTCGGCGTCGACGTTTAGGGAGTATCGGTGCGCGGTTCAAGGCGATTCAACCCCCCGCGCGCGCGATCATCTCCACCCTTAGCCGCTCTAACTGGTCAAGAAGAGTAAAGCTCCGAAGCGGATATCGCGGGGCTCGAGTCACGCCGGCATTGGTCGGCGTCGCGACGCCGACGTCCGACACGGTTGGTCCCGGTGTGCAAGCGGGGCGGTGCCATAGGCGCCGTTTCCATGGACACGGTGGCTCGTCGGTGGTTCTAGCCGGATCCGCGACCGATCTCACCCCTCGTCGGAGCAACCCCCTCGGATTCGGCCGGTGAAAGAGAAAGGGAGGTCCGGAGGAGGAAGGAGAGTCCTTCTACCATCCGTGGTTCCCCATGTTGTTGCGCATTCACATCGACTGCACGATAACGGTGTTCACGCGTGTACTTTTGAGGTAGCTTTTCCCTACCTCTTAAATTGTATTTCTTTTGGCTTTATTTATTTTTCTCCTTCTTCCACTCTGGCCGCTTGAGCGCCTGGTTTCGCTGCTGGGAGAAGCCTGTAGAACGATTCGAAGGTATTTCTTTACATTTTAAGGATTGTTTTGTTTATTTCGCTCGTGTTTTCTATTTTTCTTCCTTTTTTTCTTTTTTTTTTCTTTTTTTCTTTTTTTTTGTATTTTCGTAGGGGTGGAGTCTGTTTTATGGAATGAGGGAGGAATGCGTGATAGGAGATATCGTATTGTATGAGTGTAGGTTGATATCCGATCGTAAGCTTTTATTGCGGTTTTTTTTTAATACACGTTAATCGGTTACCTGGTTATTGTTGTTACAATAAAGGCTGCGTAAATTTTCAACGTTAGGTAATTCAATGTATCTCTTAGGTAATTCCGTAGCTGTTATTGATTTAGTAATTATTCTGCGAAGAAAGATGTTGCAATGTCGGATTATTTCGATGCTTTTCTCTTAAAGTTCGCCGATGGCGCTTACCATTGATTTTTCTACTTAATTCCCTCCCGCTTTCGTTTACGTTATTTCGCTCGTCTGCCATGCGAGATATTTGCAACAATCACTTCCATTAGCGTGTACCGTATCGTTAAGCGTGCCGTATTTATTTCCATCCTCTGCCTCGTATAGTTTTTTTCCCAGAAAACGAATTAATTCTCGCAGCGAAAAAGAGAAACCGTTTCGTTCGTCAATTTTTGTTTTTTTTTTCTTCTTTTTTTTTTTTTTTCCCTGCGTTTCATCGCGTTATTTTTCCTCTTCTCTCTATGCTTTTTTCATCTTTTTTTCTCACTATCTCATCAGTATTGATCCTTCGTTCGCGTCGAGGTACATGAAAGCTTTTCGCAAGTCAATACATCTGTATCGAATCTTGAAAGGGTGGAGAATGCGGATCAGGAGAAGCAGGAGCACCGGATTAGATTACTTATCGGACAACGTATACAGCACGCTCAAAATGGACGGGTGTTGGTGTACATCAGTGTATCCTCGTCCTCTATGTGCCTGGCGTAGGCTACCTTTCGATCGACTCGGTTATTATGGCATCACGAAACCGTTTTCGTAGATGCCAACACAATTTTTTTCCTCGAGACTCGGCGAGCTCCGTCTGCGACCCCTAATTGCCGCCATCGTAAGATCTTTTAACGAATTTTCCAGCGCTTCTCTCTCTCTTTTTTTTTTCCCCTGTTGTACATAATATAAAAATATACGTAAAGCAGTTAATTTATTTTTTAAATGGCATTAGATTTGGGTGCTTAAATTTACACTGCTCCTTTATCTATGATAAAAAAATTATAACGCACTGATATATACATATATATTTTCTTTATTAAACTTTTGAAACCTCAGCCGAGGTTTAACACAGCTCAACACTTTTCCCAAATATTACAAATATAATAAATTTAACGTTTACAATTTTCATAATCTTCGTAATCTTTATGTGCTACAGTTTTGTTTAAAAAAGAAAAAACACCAGATATCCCAGTCTTTTGTACAACAATGTGCATTCTAAATATCACAGATTCTCGATAAGAATTTTAAAATTCTCGGAAAACCTTCATCGTAGTCCCACGAAAAATGTACGTTTACTTTTATTCGAAGTATAGAGATTGAAAAAAATACAGCCCGATCTGAACTGTTCAGTAAAACGCTCGTGTAATGACGCAATCATCCGTAAAGCCTGAGCCAGTGTATTCATCCCCTGTATTAGAGGGACCTATCTCTACTTGGGCGACGGCGGAAGGGAGAAGAGGCGCGTGCCGGCATTTAGACGAGGTTGCCTCCGCGATTATTGAGTAAATTAACGTCCCGGTAATTGTGTTACCGACGCGTGTCCATTCATCCGTCCCGTCGGTCCCTCTGCAACCAGCCCTCGATGTCGATGCCAAAGCCCAAAAATCCGTCCGCAAGCTTAACGCTACCGAAACTAGCCCTCCGATGTTCCGGAAACCGCTCCCGACGTCGATCGCCGCTGTCTAAACAAACTCTCTCGGGACTTGTTAGACGAAAAATGAGCAAACTTCACGGGGAACATTTAGATGATAATCCAGTGCGACCATCATGCATCGTTTGGTACGTCTGATCGTCGCTCTTGAAGATCTTTCAAGGGGTTTTGATGCAAAGTTAAATTGAAGATCTTGGTGAGAGAAGCTTCTAAGTCTAGGTTTTTAAATCATTTCTGGGAAATTGTACATAATAATTAGCGGAAATTTGGTAGATCAAGATTCTTAAATTTATGAGAAATTTAATGCGATTATTGGCGGAAATTAAGTAAGTTGACATTCTTTGATTCGTGGAAGATTGAATAGAATAATCGGCTGGAACCGAGTGGGTACAGATTTTTTAATTTATGAGAAATTTAATGCGACTATTGGCGAAAATTAAGTCCAAATTTTTTAGTTTGTGAAAAATTGAATAAAATATTGAGTGGAAATTGGATAAATCCAGATTTCTAAATTCTGTAAGAAACTAAATCAAATAATCGCAAAAACGGGATAAATCGAAATTTTAAAATTTGTAGAAAATTGTTAATATTAGAGTTGTATCGTACTTAAGTGTTATAATAATTTTTTCGTTAGATATTTATAAATATGACCAAGATTGTTAGTTACCGGCGAAATATGTAGATGATTAAATGTAGTGTAGACGAACTCTCTTAAGATTAGTCGGATAAAAATAATATGGTTGTTAGCTACGATTTTCTAAACAGTAATTAAGAATAAATTACAGTCAATCGTGATAAGTAATTTTTCGCTTAACCATTTCATATTTACCAGACACGCAGAACAAAATAATCGCTGATTTATTTACGTGTTTTATTCAATTTCCAATTATAATTTTACCGCAAGGATAATCGTACATCGACATTTATGTTAATATTTTATTATAAAAATACGTACATCGCTAAATGATAAGATACATATACAAACGTGAATATTATCCTCCAAGGACAATACCATATGAATCATGATTAATATAAATTAAAATCGTCCAAATAATTACAGAACGCTGTAAAACATTTCATCTTTTCTCTTTTACACCGCAACGTTAGCAATCAAATAATCGTATCACCGCTTATCACATCCCTTTCGTGTTTTATCGTGAAACTTAAAAAAAAAAAAAAAACGCTCATAATCGTTCGTATCTGATAAATGATTCCTAACATTCTTACACATTTCTACAGCTTCCACGAAGCCGATGGCTACGAGGCAAAATATCAGTCGTACTAATTTTTCTTCTCTTTTTATCGGCTAGATCAATATTCGCCGATAATGGAAGCTTCAAAATTCCTCGTCGGTGGTGGTTCTTTTATAAAAGGCTCGCGAAAAAGTGGCTGGTCCTTGGGCGCCACAGAAGAAGAATCCACGGTGCCAGAGGACGAAGATCGTCAAGCAAACCGGAACTGCGAGCAACAGACCGATCAACATTCCGATGAGGATGGTAGCGTCTTTTTCCGGTCGTGCTCCATTCAGGTCCAAACAACGGAGTTTTCGATTGAATAACGACGTCAGGTTTTTCCCAAAGTGTTCCGGCGGCCCGGCACAGGTGAGTAAATTGATGTCATCTCCCATGAGTTTCTTGCCGAGTGTTGGCAATAACGTGCCGATCTAGAAATAGTAATTTAATATTATTGGTGTGGTCTTGTTTTATTGCTGATATAATTGAAATACGAAGGTTTTTCCAAGTGATTGGAAAAATATTTAGGAAACAGTTTAGTTTGATTGAATAAAATATTTAGGAAACATTTTAGTTCGATTAAAAAAAATATTTAGGAAACATTTCAGTTCGATTAAGAAAAAAATATTTACGAAACATTTCAGTTCGATTAAAAAAAAATATATATATATAGTAAACTTTTCAATTCGATTAAACAGAAAAATACGAAATATTTTAGTTCGATTAAAAATAAATATATTTACGAAACATTTCAGTTCGATTGCAAAAAATATATTTGCCGAATATTTTTGTTTCATTAAAAAACAAATATCTACGAAACATTTTAGTTCGATTAAAAGAAAAATGTTTACAAAGGATCGAAGTTTAACTTAATTAAAATTATTTGAATAGAAATAGTAAAAAAAAAAGTGAGTTTAAGAGGTAGAAACGGATAGTATTGATGGTTTTACAAATTGGTATCGGTGAAGCAACAAATCGATCGGTTCGATAGGAGGCTCAGCGATTCAAAACGGACGCGGACCGTGTATTTCGTGATTGCCAGAACTTACCAGATATTGATTATCGCAATCGCAGCTCCATTTGTTGTTCATCATATCCAATTCTTCGAGCCAGTCCCACCTTGCTACGAATTGCTGAGGCAAATATCGCAGGGCGTTATCCGATAAATCGAGTTTTTTCAGTGGCGGCCACACTGGTCCCTCAGTCTCCATCTACAATTATTTCGTCTATAATATTCTTTATTCTCTTCATTAAAAAAGAAAAAAAAAAAGAATTCAAACTTCAACATAGAAAAAGTTCACCAAAATCGAACCCTGGACGTACTTTTTTAATTTTCTTTCTGCTAAATTCGAAAGTACTTTTGGCTACAATTTTTTATATCGATTTTTGTGAAATTAATTCTTCGTCGATGAATGAAAGAATTTTTTAAGATAAAAAAATCAATTTTAGCTTTGATATTAAAATTATACTAATTATAAATTTTAGGAACAGATTTCTTTTTTACTTTCTCCATAATAAATTCTAATGTAATTAAATGAAAAGAACAAATTCAGTGTACCGTGTAACGTATTAAATGATCTAACGTAATTAAATTGAAATAAAAAATTTAGTACACCGTGTAATGTATCGAATAATCCAAGATAATTAAATTAGAAGAAAAAGAGTCGGTATCCGCATAATGTTTTTACAAATATTATGCCGCTATTAAAACAGCTGTTTCGGTAAAAATAAAAATTACCCGTGATGCAAGAGCGTACTCGTTGATCGATTCCAATTTTGGACAGTTTTGTATTCGAAGATGCTCGAGCGCTGGCAAGCCTGAAAAGGCGCCTGTTCCAACTATTGTCAAATAAGGCATGCAACAGAGGCTTAACTCTTTCAGTTTCTTCATAAGGGGGAACGGATGCATATGATTTATAATTTGGATCGGATTTTCGTCCATGTAGAGGACTTCCAGCATCGTTGCCTCTTCGAGTGCAACCGGTGGAGTCGTCAGCTGATTTCCGCTTAAGTTCAGCTTTTTAAGATATCTAATCAATATTTAATTTAATTTAATTCGAGCGATGTCACAACGTTTACATAATAATTTTTTTTTTCTTTCTTTTCTTTCTTTTTTTTCTTTTTTTTTTCTTTCGTGATTAATTTAACCCTTTGCTACTCCACCGATGCCGCTATGGCGACGTACATAAGTCATCGAACGCTTGTAGGTTTTAAATAAGAGATTTATCGAAGTAAACGTTGGGTAGGATGTTAAGAAGATAGTATAATTTAAGGTTCTCTATAACGTGAAAAATTAGCGAATGGTTGGGTCGTTTTATAACTATAGCACGAACGTTTTTTTATTCAAAATTTGTTAAGTGTCCGGTGACTTATGGTCGGGAGTGTACATAATTTTCTTCAGAGATAAGTTTTAAGTTAAACTTTGTACCTGAGTCGGTTCAAATTTTTGTTTTTATTTCAAAAGAAAACGAATTAATCAAGTAAATGAAAAACCTTAGATACTTTAACGAAACAACAGTTTAGATATTCACAATTGTCCCGTGAAACTTATAAAAGTTTAGGAGCGCAACGGGTTAAATATTGATCTTGCATTAAGAGAAATGTAATATTTGTCGCTACAAAGAGATTACTAAACAAGTGTTTAAGTAATTGTTACTCCAACGTTATCACAGTTTTCTCCAGCACTTTCTTTTTTATAAATATTTTTCGATTAATAATTGGTGAAATTTTATAAGTAACATTCCGCGTTGTAAAGCTTTCTGTACACTAATGTGTATGCAGAATGATAGCTGGCGCTTCTTATCAGCGTAATCCGATCTATCGAATCAATTTTTGTTGTTACATATGCGCGTGTCCGTTAGTTTGCTATTAGTATCGAGAAATTGTGATTCTTACCTGGACGAATAAAATTGAACGTCCGGAAGTGTCTTGAGGCCACAGTAACTCAGGTCTAATTCTTCCAGATCTGAAAGAGAGCTGATCGCTATGGAAGTGCGGCCGTCGATTTTAGAAAATTGATTTCTCGAAAGATTCAACACTTTCAGGCTTGTCATGTGCTCGAAGATATCCTGATGCAACGAATGGAGCACGTTGTGGGCTAAATTTAAGATTACCAATTTTTCTAAAGGTTCGTAAGCATCCGGAGAAAATTTGCCCTGGAATATTGATGAATTTTAAATAGTTATTAAATCGATCTTCTTTTTATTTTTCCAAAGCGATGAAATCATTTTATTTACTTTAATTAACGTCAAAGGATACGAAAAAAATTATTTTAGGCTGTACTAGATATTATTTATATTATTAATTTAAACGGAGCATATCTTTGATTCTGAATCAGCCAAAAATGTGATCCAAAATTAATTGAGCGACATTAATTCAAATTTCATTTAATACTCGATTCCAATAAATGGTATTTGTGGAATAGCCGGAAAAAGATATAAATTTGTTATCAACAACGGGTAATAATTGATTCATCTCGTCACTATAAACTTCTCCAAGAACTAACGTTTTAAGATAACAATTATGACTAACGAAAGATTACACTGATCGTAGTGTACAGTTCAAGTAAACGGTTACGAAATAACAGAATTAATAACAGCATCGATTAGAATCGTAAGAATATAACATAATAATTTGCATCTTTATAATTTCACACGCGTTTAATATTATTCGACGAATGTTACCTCGAACACTGAAGGCTGCAAATTTTCACCGGTAAGTTGATTATGACTCAAATCCAATTCGGTGAGATTAATTAGCTGTTTAAAGGCGGAACTATCGATTTTCGTGATCTTGTTCTTCCGTAAGTTCAATTTCCTGATCTCCACATTCGGGAATGGTTTCACGTGAACCAACGAGTTCTCCTCGAACGAAATCATTTTTATGGCTGTGCTTGGCCATTGGGAATCGTTGAAATGGTTGGTCAAATTTCTATTATCGCAATTTATCACGTCACCTGATACACAATTTTTATTGCTCGATTAAAAAATAATTTTCTTTTTTAAACGAATATTTTAATTTCGTGAATATTATATAATGGTCGATGCTTCAGATGTTATAAACGATACTTATAATATGTTCAAGCGTAAACTACCTGTGCAATTGCATACGGTACACAAATTTGGAAGTTCCGGCGCAGGCGACTTATCTTCCGTTTTGGTCGTTTGAGCTTCCGTTCTATTTTTCGCATTCGTATCGTCAGCAATTTTGGTAGCATTTTGACACTGAACTGTCGAAAATGCGAGCAGAAAAATAGGCAGCAATCGGTGATCCATGATTTTGAACGGGGATCAGCACCGGTAGAACTTTACATTAAGAACTGAAATCGGTTTTCCTGTATCAAGCCAAGTGTCTCTGATAAGCAAGCCGATGATAAGATACCGTTTGTTACCGTTACTCATCGTTCCGCGCAGGTAAATCCATTTAATTCGCTTTTCTTCTTTGTATTTACAAACCACAATATTTATAGACACGGCGATCTCGATTGGACGAAAATTATTTTTATTCCTCGTTCCGTTCTTTTCGCAATAATTATAAATAACAAATACGATAAACGTAACTCGATTACAGAATAAACAACGTTCGAACGAAGTTACCGCGCCGATACATAAATACAATTATTAACACAATTATTTGATGTACTTATTTTAAATTCCAGCAAAGAATAATAGAAAATTCAAATATGGCGCGTCAATCGGAACGATGCTTGAATAAACCGATAATCGCGTCGGTGACGCCATCTGCTCTGGATTGGCGGTATCAACGGAGAAGAGAAACCTTCGCGAAAAGTATTGAATCGATGACGTCACAAAAGACGTGTCAGTGGAAGGAGTAGACGGGATTGTGGAGGAGCATGTTGAAAAATGTCTGATTACTTTAATTTATCGTACGGCGTGAATAGTGGTAAACAGAGGGGTTTGTGTTGACGCGCGTGTGAACGGTAGACCGGTGTCGGTATATGATTATTGTCCAGCCTCGAGGTATCACGTGGACGAAAAGGAAATCGAGTTTCCGACTAGTCAGACACGCCGACCGAAATATCTTCGAAAAATAAAACTGGTCGACGGTGTTGTTTTGTTCCTGTTAGGATCTGTCGGGACTTGGTTTCGCGATACACGGTAAGTGGCCGAGACATAAACGTTCTCTCGATTACCGTCACGCAGACAGCTGTTTCGATACATCGTTCAATCAGCCCTAATTCCCGCTGGGCCGTGCACCTGCGGATTTGTGAGGTTAGGTTTCGTTTATTCGTTCCTGGTGCGCCGATACACGCGAAAAACTTGTTTTGTGCGCAATGCCCCCCAGTGAACGCCCATTCCTCGCGGTCTACCTTGACAGAATTGCGGATTGATACGATCGATATTGTTAAGGGTCTTCCGAAGAGCAACTTTTTCCAATGACATCATTCGTACCATGCGACCGATGCTCGCAATCGACTTCTTCTCGATTCATATTCCTTATCTGTTGTATTATATAAACTGTTACTTTTCTATCATTATTTCGAATCCTTTGATGCACAGTTGCTCTGCGAATACATTGTCGGATAATTAGTAGGAATTAGGAAAATGTATATTTTATGAAAAGGATCTTATTTCAAGTATATTTTTCAGGATAACAAAGATTCTGTTATTTTTTTTTTTTTTTTTTTTTTTTTAAAAAAAAAATTTAGAAAAAATTTTTTTATTTAAAAAAAAAAAAAAAAAAAAAAAAGGAAAAAAGAATGTAGCATATTATTGTACCTGCAAAAACTTAGAGAACAAAAAAGTTAAAGAAACGTTATTTTCGTTACTCCGTATTTTTGAATATTCTGCGACGATCGAATCGTCAATTGATTTCTAAATATTTTTTCAGAAAATTTAACTCGGCAAACGTATACTTTTATCATTTATATCTATAAAAAGCACGGTATAGTAAATTGTTTCGCTATGAAACTTGAACAAGGATCAAATTACAGAAATAAACACAAAGCTGGCATTTGATTAGTAGCAGCTAGTGAGCTGAACTACTTAACCCTGTACTGGTAATCACAATCGGTTGCATAGACCAGCTATTTGTGTTTCCATCTAGAACAGAATAATTTGTGCTAAGCGAATTACGTCAAACGTTAAACGAAAAGCTTTGCAACACAAGCATATCTCCGATGCAACGAGCAAATCGCTGTTTACATCGTATCAAGAGAACCGGTTGAAATCGTTCAGAGAATTTGTTGTGGGAAAAAAAAAAAAAAA
>SMSQ01025873.1:984-19208 GCA_019453375.1 Ctenoplectra terminalis | reverse complement strand
TTTTTTTTTTTTTTTTTTTTTCAAAACCAACAGATCGCATCGATTTTCTATACTTCGCATGAATTACAATTTTATCACCGATACGATGCATCAACTTTTCATTATTCGAAAAAAAAAATTCATCTTCGTACGCCTCGTTTCTCCATCGCGCAGACGCGCTCTACGCATGTTTCAGACGCATGTTACGCTTCGGACATCCCCCGATATTAAATAAGCAAAAAAATATTTTCAAATTCAACGCGTGCATCCCTTTAGGTTGAACACAAATATTCTAAAAACATCAAGTAATTTTATCCGAGTAATATTTCCTTACAAAATTATACGACGCGATAAAATACGTGTCGCGAAAAAGAAGTAGGAAAACGAACTCGAATTTCCCGCAGAAATTTTATCGAGCACCCTATAGGTAGAGCGTTGCGCAGCAGTGAGGCATCGGCGCCGTCGGCAGCGGTGGCCTCTTGTAGTTTTTGCTACGCCCTCTTCGCATGAAAATGATTCTTCCCCGGCATACTGTAGTAGGGATCGTCGACCATTGGTTATCGAACGTTTGACTGACAGTTCGACTATCTCGTGTCAGGCTCGCGATGAAAGGGAGAAAGAAAAACAGCTTCTGGTCCCGTATTAACGCCCACCGACGATTCCGTGCTGTTCTTTAACTCACGTCTCTTTCTGCCTCGGTTTTGTTGCCCGTCACAACGCCGGTTTTAATACGCCGATGACTGACAGGTAGTAAACAAGTCCGCTCGCCCACGGGATACCATCTTTGTCATAATTAACTCTTTCTGTGCCAGGCCGGTATGTGTGCGCGTCAAACGTGTTTCTTGCGGCAAAATGTTTTCACTCACGCTTTATGGTGTTTCTGATGTCTACATACGAGGTGAATCGCGTATCGTGATCGCTTTAAATAATTATCTTAACGAACCGATTTAGCTTTTTTTTTTTTTTTTTTTTTTTTTTTTTTGTATTTTTTTGTTTCTGGGTTTTGTTTTACGAGTTAGCGGCTATGGAAGTGTATTCGAAGAGTATGATAAAAAAGTATTTTTGTTATTATTTATGAGATGACACGGAGGGATAACAAGGAAGATGTGATTTTGTATTGGCTTAAGAAAAAGCGATATCGCGCATTTTTTTATTTTGAGCTTATGTATATTTACTGTGGGTTCAGTGTGGTATTTAGTTCGGATAGAGGAAAGGGTGTATATGCGACGATTGTAGAATTCTTCTTGATATTCGCTAAAATATTTCTGATAATAAAGATATTTCATGATTACGGGGATTAATTGGACCATTTTACTGGTATGTTAAATTGTCCTTTTTTTGTATTTTTTTGTTTCTGGGTTTTGTTTTACGAGTTAGCGGCTATGGAAGTGTATTCGAAGAGTATGATAAAAAAATATTTTTGTTATTATTTATGAGATGACACGGAGGGATAACAAGGAAGATGTGATTTTGTATTGGCTTAAGAAAAAGCGATATCGCGCATTTTTTTATTTTGAGCTTATGTATATTTACTGTGGGTTCAGTGTGGTATTTAGTTCGGATAGAGGAAAGGGTGTATATGCGACGCTTGTAGAATTCTTCTTGATATTCGCTAAAATATTTCTGATAATAAAGATATTTCATAATTATCCACGAAGACAGATTTATTTAACACTAGATTTACGGGGATTAATTGGACCATTTTACTGGTATATTAAACCGTGCTTTTTTTTTTGTAATAACATTAGTTCGTTTTATTTGAAATTAATAGATTTTTATTCGCACAGATTCAGTTAGTACGTTTCTTGCATTTAAATTCTATTATTAGCGTACATTTTTCACACGCATAATTACCGCACTTTAGCATGAAATCAGAAATCCGTCAGATTGACGGGTTCCGTAAATCTGGCGTTAAGGTGATCACTGTGCTCGATTCACTCGTATGTATTAACACTCGAACTATCAAAACGATCCAATGACCGGTTCGTGATTTTTCATAGAAATTCTATAAATTTTCAACTGTGCATCTTTGAATATTTTCCATGATTCTTTATAAAATGTATGATTAAAGAAATGTATGTAAATACGATGTACCTTATTAAGAGAATACTTTATCTGATCGGCGTACGTGTACCGTGTTGAATTTCAAAGTAAACACGATACTGTTTAAGTCGAAATTATTTTTTAGCCAAAGCGTATTCGTTAAAAGTTGTTTTTATAACGACGACATTTTTTGATTCGAATTTATAGTTCAGCAATATTGACAAAGCAAGATGATGAAGTAGCAAATTGAGATGTCGAAAGTGAGAAACTGTAAAATAAGCTTGTACAAATATTTGGCCACCGACATGTACTTAGCGGAATTTAAGTACTTTCTTACGTTCGAAAATGATCACCGAGTCCTAACCGGCTGCTATATCTCTGGCACTTAAAGGGTTAAAGATTTGTTTCTCCTCTTATTTACGCTCGTAAAGACATGTTTCATTGCTTCTCTGTTATTACCTTGTGTTATGGTATGAGACGCACTTTTGAAATACTTAAAATTATAAAAAAAAAGGAAAAAAATTAAATAAATATTTCAAGTATTTTAAAAATACCTCTCACGCGTCTTAATAATTTTTACGAATTTTTTAAATGCATAATTTTAAATGCAAATTATAAAAAAAAGGAAAAAAATTAAATAAATATTTCAAGTATTTTAAAAATACCTATCACGCGTCTCAACAATTTTTACGAATTTTTTAAATGCGTATTTAAGTTCTTGAAAACGTTGAAACGAAAAAAATGACGACACAGAAAAATAATTGTCAATTGTATTATTCAATTTTAATTAGAGCAGCTCGATAAATTCTTTTTGACAGATTAATACGTTCGCTTCACGATTCTTTGCCAGGTTATGTTATTATCTCTCACTCTTTGATCACTTCTAATTGCATGTTCCTTGTAGCTTCAGTGTCACAGTAATTATTAGCTCGTTACAAAAAATCAACACGTTGAACGTGTTGTGCGCTGTAAATCGCGTGAGTAAGAAGCATGTACGCCATTGCGTAGTTTCCGCCAATCCATTTTGTTTCAATTAATAACTGCCACATTTTCGGTTGCGTTCGCGACACGTGGCTGCAGAAGCGCTTTAAATTTCTGCTCGATTCTTGCTTACCGATAGCGCCATCAAAACACATTCCTCTGTATTTTCGACTGCGATTTTTTTTTTTTCGCTATTTGCATCCTTTTTGTACATGTTATATATATATATTCTATATAAATATTTCTTAATTAAATATTAGAATATATTTGAATGTTAAGTGGCGCCATTTTGATATTTCTTTTCCGTTAACACAATTAATTTATAGCAAACATTAAATTTTTGTAAGAAAATACAAAATACGTTCCGTTCGAAACAAATTATCTTCAATGACTCATATTTAATAAGTCAGTAATCAGTTTCCTTTATTTACAAAGAATATTTCTAAAAAAGTAAAATATCGAGTATTAAAAAAAAAAAGGATCGTAATAAAAATATTAATCGAAAAGAAAAGTATTACAAAAGTGTGTAATTTCGTTAATTAGCTCAAGTGGATAAAGATAAAAAATATTTCGGTACTCCAGACATCGCGATTTGAATGTTAAGTGGCGCCATTTTGATATTTCTTTTCCGTTAACACAATTAATTTATAACAAACATTAAATTTTTGTAAGAAAATACAAAATACGTTCCGTTCGAAACAAATTATCTTCAATGACTCATATTTAATAAGTCAGTAATCAGTTTCCTTTATTTACAAAGAATATTTCTAAAAAAGTAAAATATCGAGTATTAAAAAAAAAAAAAATAGGATCGTAATAAAAATATAAATCGAAAAGAAAAGTATTACAAAAGTGTGTAATTTCGTTAATTAGCTCAAGTGGATAAAGATAAAAAATATTTCGGTACTCCAGACATCGCGAGATAAAAATTCACGTCTAAAAGTGACGTCACGGCCGCACAAGAGCAAACGATCGAGAATACTCCGTCGATTACGATATTTCGATGAACATTACGGATAATTCCAAGTATTTTTCTTAGCCCGGGCTTCTCTCATCTGCTCGTTAGAGCAGGCGGGTCGCTTTTCTGTCTGGTAACAGCTGCGTTCAAATACCATTGAGCACCCAAGAATTCGAAAGCGATGCAACGCTTCGTTTGAGGGAGTAAAATGTAGAAGTGTCACCCTTCTCGCGTTCCCAGCAGCAATGCGGAAGATGATTAAAGAAAACGACTAAAAATGACTCGAGTTCTTCAACATTTTTTATTACCTTGGAAACTAAAGCTTTAATCAACGAGCATTCCGTAGAAACAAAGAATGAAAATACTGAACTATATTTAAAAAAAAGAAGGCGTTAAACGACACAGTTTTGCGTAAAGTTTTATCCATTAATAAAATTTGGTTTAAATTTTGCGAAAATAATAGTATCAGTGATAACATGTTTTGATACGAAACGAAAGAACTGATTTGCCGGTTGGTGAAACATTAAATATCTAAGTTGGTGATTAAAATAATGACCGTTGAGAAAGAACGTAAGAAAACGAAGTACAAAAAAGGGGGAAAACACAGAGGAACGTTTGATTGTTAATTATTCTAATGGGAATTAATAAAGGAGCAAGCACACAATGGTTGAATCCGCTTAGATCTTAAATACTTGACTTTCGATGAACGATAAGTACGGTTGGAAGAGCACAGAGTTATTAACGCGGAAATAGAAATTATAATCGTGTAGTTAAAAAAAACTTACAAGATTTTAATTGCGTAGAAATGTTGGCAAAAGAAAAAAGAAGAAAAAAAAAAAATAGAGATTACGTAACGTGCGCTGACAAAATAAAAACAGATTTACACAAATTGCATAAAAGAGGAGATATTACAAAGTATCGAACATAAACCTTGTACGAAAGGATAATTCGACGTTCGGTCTCGACAAATGAAATAGGAAGAAGAACGTAAAGAAACCTGAAGGGAAAAAAAAAGAAAAAAAAAGAAGAAACAAGCTTAAACGCATTAAGGTCGGTTTCGATGTGTGGATGCAGCCGTGAAAACGAGCCACACTGACCGTTCACCGTCAGCGATAATATTTTTAAATGAAAACGGCGAGAGAGGCGACCGGCACAATAAATATCGGGTTTAACGGAAAGACGCGAGCGAAGTGGAAGCACCACTTGCAAGTAATGGTACCTTTGTCCACCTTCTTTTTCTACCGCTTCTCCTGTTAGAGCGCCACCTTCTTTCTCTTCGCCACCTCGCGGCGTTCCCTTTAATGTATCTAACTCTTCTTTTATATCGATACATTCTCTCGCTCGTTCATTCTTCAAAGCTATTCAATCAGAAGTTTCGATAAAATGTTAGGAGAACAATTATTCCCGTTACTTCGCGAGGAATAAGATGCTTTCATGTATTCGTTCTTCGTTGTTAAATTAAGGAGTCTTATGAAACGAATGATGTATGGTTGAGGCCGCGCGGAAAATTCTATTTATACGAAATTTTTTTTTCCTTCGTTGTATCCTAAGAAAGGATATTTATTTTTTAATTAGAACATTGGAGATTTTCTTTTTCTTTTTTCTTTTTATCGGTAATATTTATAGTTTGAATATTTTTTTTCTTCGTTGTAAGAAAGGATATTTATTTTTTAATTAGAACATTGGAGATTTTTTATTTTTCTTTTTTCTTTTTATTGGTAATATTTATAGTTTCATTTCGAAAGTCAGAAATAGAAATTAAAATTATTCCTGATATAACAGTCACGTCACTTATCGTGAAAAATAATAATATATGTAATTGAAAAAATTGATCTCGAAAGATATCTTCTGTATCAGAAAATGTAAAAAAAATTTAGAAAGAAAGCACAACTTTGGAACTTCTTTGATGTTTTTAATATACTCTTAAATAAAAAGTTCTCACGCTTGGAAAAAGAAAATAATGATCGCTTCTTTTTAATTACCACGTATGAGAGCAAAAAGAACCATAACGAGTTTGCGAAGTAGAGTATATCAGAAGTCGGTGCAAATTACAGAAAAATTCGTTACTATAATCACGTCATTTGGCTATTCCGCAAATTTGATTCCTTTCTTTTTTTCTTCATTTTTTCTTCTTTTTTTTTTTGTCAATAACTATCGCGCGTAACTGTGGTTTTTCGGGTGTCGTCGCCTTGTCAGGCAGTGGTGTGTCGCAGTACTTTATTTATTCATACCGTAGGGAACGTGTACGGGGATTGGGGAAAATTCAAAAGGAACGTTCGGAATGGGAAGCAGAACTGGTGCCAGCAACAGTGCTGATGGTGTTGAGACCGTCTAACGATGACATTTAAATGCAGTGCCGCGCATCGTTTGGTTCTTCGTGCCACGACGATTCTCTCCTTCTCCGTCCCTTCCTTTTTCCCTCGTTCCCTTGCTCATCCCTGTTCGAAATACAGAAGGATATCTTACCAAATGTACGATATCTCTATCCTTTTATACTTTTATTTTAGAAAAATATTTATTCTCGCATTTATTGTATCCTCAAGCTCGAAATACAACATTAATCTTAGAATAATTAAATATAATATACAATTGGTCACGGACGACAGAAAATAACTGACGATCTTAGATATTAACGTTACTTCTTTAAAATATAATTCGACTTCCTGTAGTATGTTCTGTTTTATATAAAAAAAAGTGTTACATATTGTTATCGTAACTATGTTAATATAATTCCTGATAATTATATTATTAAGAAATAAAAACAGTTTTTTATTTAGTTTTTTCTATGAATCTATGATCTAATGAATAATTCGTTTAATACTTAAGACGGTCGAATACTTTTGCGACTAATCGTATTATTGATTGATTTAAAAATAATTTTTATTCTTTTCTTTTTGTTGCAGTATAATTCTGTGAGAATTAGTGGAAGATCGAGGGTAGATCGAAGGACATTTAAATATCAGAGGCCCCGGAGGACCTGGGCAACGATGGAAGCTGCCAGACAGGAATGATAGGTGTGATCATTTTTATTCAATGAAAAGTTTATTTTGATTCAGTCGTAATTTTTTCTATGAATTTTTATAACATTTTTTTTTTCTACGAATAGTAACTTGATTGTATTAATGCAGAATGCAAGAGGGTAGCACCGCCGTGGCGCTAGCGATGGTGACTCCTGGCTACGATCAGGACCCTGCAAGTGGGGTTGCCGATTACACGACCCATCAGGATCAAGCTCAGTTCGAGGCAGACAAGAGGGCAGTATACAAACATCCTCTCTTCCCGTTACTCGCGTTACTCTTTGAAAGATGCGAACAAGCTACTCAGAGCTCGGACAACTCGACGTCCGAAAGCTTCAACATGGACATACAGGCCTTCGTCCAACACCAAGAAAGAGACCGAAAGCCGTTTCTAATCAATGACCCAGAAATTGACGGTTTGGTAAGTTCTTTTAATATTTGGAATCTTTGATCCAAAATGTTTTCGTCGGACTAACCAGTATACTTTAATTTTTATCTTATAATATAAAAAGAACTTTAATACACTTTGGAAAATATTATTATACCATCTCCATTTGAATTGTAGAAATTACCTTGTGTATTTATTAAAAAAAAAGAAGAAGATTTGTTTTATTTTATTTTTCTACTTTTAAAATACACGGTCAAAAAGTATTTATTATTTACTATTATTAAATTTTCAAATATACAGTCGAGAAACAATTTTAAATGCTCGTGTTTCTCTGATAAAACAAAAAACAAAAAAAAGAAAGTAACGAGCAACGCTGCGTGGCTCGATATGAAAAGAAAATCGTTCATCAATCGACATTGTTTTCTGTCCCTGCCAACGCAGATGATCAAGGCGATACAGGTGCTACGAATTCACCTACTCGAGCTGGAAAAGGTGCAGGAGCTGTGCAAAGACTTTTGCAACAGGTACATAACGTGCCTGAAAGGCAAGATGCAGAGCGAGAATCTGCTACGCAGCGATTACAGTCACCATGGACACGATATGGGTCCATCGAGTGGCAGCAACGGGAGCAGTCCTTTGCAGGTTAGATATTATTTTGAACGTTCAAGCCAACCTGGCCTATTTCCCCCTTTACCTATGTAGTTATCCTTTTTTTTAGTGATGCGCAAGAATCGCGAGTATAATCTCGTAACGCTCCACGCTAAGTACTTCTGTCTTTCTTTGGCTCTGTCTTAACTCTTTAGCTTAAACTGAAACTTAAACTGCGTCTTCTCTCTGTTAACATTATCACCTAGTAGAGAATCTGTATCGCACTTTTAAGATAACCAGGTAGAGAGTTTCTATCGAGCTGTAGAGTAAAAGAGATTTCTGGTCCTTTTGTAGAAAATCTTGAAATATCGGTCGATAGACCAACTCTCGTGAGTACTCTGACCTAAATCTAGCGTTCAGTGGTAACTAAACAAGATATCGATTGATGGAAGCTTTTAAAAATGAATCCAATCAGTTTTGTCGGTAGATACTTAATAATTAAAGAAAAGTATTCTAGCTTAGCTTTGATTATTTTTTTTAGATATTTAATATTCAATAAATCTTTGACTTAGAGCTATTATTAAATAATTTGTAAATTCTTCGATGCATACGCAAATTGACTAAAAGCGGACCAAGTATCTTCCATTTCTCTGTCTACCTTCATAATCTTATTGAATGATCAGTGTTTAAAAGTGTTTAAAACTAACAGCATGTTGCCTAAAATCTTTCAAATAAGAACAGCTAAATTAAACGGCATTGTATACCTTTCTAATACCTTGTAAGAATTTTTTATTAAGAGCTAATCAAAAGTATTTTAATAGTAGATTTAATAATATACGTTTAGATTATTCAGTATTTAAAAAAAAAAAAAAAAGAGTGATACTTGCGCGTCGCTCAAAATATTATAGAACCCCACCCCTGCTCTCTGACGGCTAGTTGCGACATATATTTCCCAGGTGCTGTCTTCTACAGGCAATGATGTTGAGTCGGGAGCTAACGGATTCAGAGTGAGCAGAGGCGACACCCTGTCGGAGAACGGTGGTGCGAGTCAGATGGCCGAGCAAGAGGAAACCGGTAACGACAGGCCGCCATCGGTACGATCATCTTCCACCGCTCAGCGCTCAAATAGATCCTCCAGCCAGGACCATGACGATCCTCTGTCACCTTCCACGGTACACGGGAGCACGCCCCTCTCGCAAATTGGGGCACATTCTTGTGCACCAGTCAACGATATGTATCTTGGTCAAGGTGGGTTTATCAATTATCATTTATTATAAATGAATAACAGTGACTCTTTGACTGAACTATTTTTTTAAATCATTTTTTTTTTTTTTTTCTTTCTTCAGTGTTTAGAATTATTCTTGCTTCTTGGTCAGTTAAATGAAACCAAAAAATAGTGAATGTAGTTTGACAATTTTGAATCTTTCATTTGAATGTTTGGTTTGCATTGAATATCTGTTACTGCTATTTTATTTTGAGTAAAGTATTCGAATAGAGTTTCATTTTACTGCTTGAATGTTCTACCATAGATGAGATATAGGATAGATCTATCGTTTCGTGCGATTTGGTGTCCTACATTCTGAAATACCGATCGTGTAAAAAATTCAGACATTTTGTTATGCCCTCTACAATTTAGGGGGACAAGTTTAGATCGTCAAATATAAGAAGATTCTTTTTTGTTACATCCTCGTATAAGACGCATGCAATTGTATTTATGAGATGGATCTTAACTCATAGTTTCATGATTTAATAAAAAATATAATTTAGTGTTAATTTCAACCACTGCTGTTGTAATCTTATTCTACGCTGAATCGGTAACAATGAGAGTGACACTAAAATGGTAAGGGACTTGCGAGCCCCCAAGCCGTGGGACAAGAAAGCATTAGGCGATAGGTCTATTCTGTGCTTCGTTCGTGGTTGTACCAAGGAGTATTGATGATTCTAGTACAGGGTATTCAAAAGCAGATTGTGACTTTGAATATTCCTGTGGTTATCACGACAAACAATTGAGTTAAAAAAAAAAAAAAAAATTAAATGTTGATTTAAACGTAAGCATTGTCAACTTACGTTTATTATAGACGATATGGACTACGTGAATATTGGCGACAGAATATATTTAGAAGAAGCTAGCTATTGGGGCCTTCTTGCTTTACAAGAGCGTGAAAATGAATACGTCGATGTCGGGGATGCGAATGACGAAAAGTATTTTGGTTAGATGAAGTTGGTTCTTTCTTACCAATGACTAATGTTTTCACTTAAATATTAATTACTAATTACACATGACAATTTAAACTAATTGAAAAAACAAAAAAGAAAAAAAGAATAATATTAAAGTAACGCCTATTCTGCATGACAAGCGTCATAAACTTGTCACGATAAATATATCGTATCTGTTGTTTCTAGATATCACTGTGGCAGGCTCCCCTTCACCTGCACCAAGCGAAGACGAAGATGAAGGATGTGGCACTGGCACTGCTACTTCCAATCACAGTAGTGGACACGGTGGTAGTCATAGTAGCATTAAGAAAGGAAGACAAAAGCGGGGTGTCTTACCTAAACAAGCTACAAGCATTATGCGAACTTGGCTATTTGAACACCTAGTTGTAAGTATAATTCTTATTCTTATTACAACAAACGTTCTATTACCGGGATAGTAGTTTTCTGTTCTATTACTAAGATTACAAATACTGATGTACTTTATCTTTTAGCATCCATACCCTACAGAGGACGAGAAACGTCAAATCGCGAGTCAAACGAACTTAACGTTGCTGCAAGTCAATAATTGGTTCATCAATGCTCGTCGACGAATCCTCCAGCCGATGCTCGACGGTGCCGGCGCGGATCCGGTACAACGCGCCGGCAAACGTCACAAAGTGTCGAAGCACGTGGTACAACAGCAGCAGGTGCAGCAACAGCAAGGCGGCGGCTGGCAATCCGAAGACTCTGGGAGCGATTCAGGCTCCAGCGACGGTGAGGGAGGTGCCGATAGATCGAAAGACGGTAATGATAGCGACGAAGATGATCTTCACTGACCTCTGTCGATCACCGAATCGTCAGCCTCTTTACGGTACCTTCAAATCCAGTTGCTCATTACAGTATTAAGGTATTCGAGAATAGATTTCGCTTTAATTGTCAAATACGTAATTATTCTCGCGAAAATCAAGGGTATTATTGGTCGAGGTTATCACGCTCTCTTATCGGATCCAGCAGTTACGATCACCTTCACTATCCACGGAGCATTCTTGCGTTTTTATGCATCGTTAATCGTTAACTACGGTCCGAGAAAGATTGAAAATTAGTTCAAACAGAAACCCTGTGTAATTCGATTACGAAACGTATTTTCTATTTTTTTTTGTTTTTTTGTTTTTTTTGTTTTTTTCTATTCTTCAAAAGAGTTATTTGATCATGATAAGAAAAAGATTTTCACCTGTTAAATTGAAAGAATTTTAAATAGATTGACGCTCCTTTTAGAGATATTTTTTTTGTTTTTATCAGTTTCGTTGATTCGAAATAGTTCTTTGTTTCTTGTGGTTGTTTCTTCTTGACGATTGTTAATTCGCAATATGCAATTCATAGTGACGAAGATGAGGGTGCTACGTGTGTGGCATAAGTCACCATTTGTATCATTTATTAAACTATAGGCAGCGTTTTCCACATTTATCGAGCGTCGTTTAGTTGATTAGGATGTAGTTTTAATATCGGTGACTGATTTATAGGAGCAAATTATTTTTTGAGAAAAACTTGAATATTCACACTACGAGAGATCTTAACGTGTAACGTGTACATTTTTTCTATGGTATAAACTATGAACGAAAGTTTTACTCGTTTATTGATGCGATTAAAAGAAAAAAAAAAAAAGAAAGAAAGAAAGAAAGAAAGAAAGAGTTACAAGAGTTAAAAGAAATTAGTGTTACTGTTTATATATTTTTATATCAAGACTTTATTTCCTTTAAGATCTGTTTTCCTTGGCTTCGAAGCAACGTGAAACGTATTTCAATGATTAACAATAAAAGGAAAAGAACAAAAAGCAGTGAACGATTAAAAATAATAATTTCTTTTAAAAGAAAAAACAGAAGTGACATAATTTTTTATTAAAAAAAAAAAAAAAATTGCATTGTTTTATTTTCAAACAATCTCTGAAATATGTATTGAAGTTACAAATATATTTATCCTCTGTATTTTGTGAGGAATCACAAACGGAAGACTAAACAGTATTTAAAGTAAAAAATGAAAATCAACGTTTGGCAATTTATTGGTTCGATCAATCTCACATAACTAACTCGATTCCTAAAATAATCCTGATAGAAATAGGGATATTTCTGTAAAGGAGATACTTAGTACTTTCTATAGCGTTAATCGAAATCGTCCAAAACGAAACTATGTATAATAATAAGAATCTTAACGACACGAATGAACGGTCGTTCTCAACCCTTCCTAATTAAAGTAAGGTATGACGATATTGTGCTACTACGTTTAACATAGACGAGATGTGTTTTTATGATCGGTCGACAGCCATCGAAAAGCGACAGAAAAATCTGAATCCCGAGAAACTATACGTAAAAGAGAATAATAAAGAAAGAAAAAAAAAAATAATAATAATTCAAGACAAATTAAAAGATGATTGTAACGAGATCGATCAATAATAAAACGAGAACAATCTCGGTCTTGTACTCTTCGTGCCATTCAAGAGCGTGGTAACTTCCGCGTTTAGTCTTTGTTCAGCTCTGCAGTGTCGTGACATAGCGAAGTGCTATCCCTCCAAGATAATAATAATAATAACAACAACAACAATAATAATAATATTAATATTAATAATAATAATAAAACTATTATGATTAATAACGATAACAACAACAATGATAATATAATACTACTTTAAATATATGATGATTATATTTTTAAACTCTAAGTGTCGTGTTTAAAAAAGGAAAAAAAAAAAAAACAATGCGTGTACCGCAGTTGAATGAACGTGGTACTGCTGTACATATACAATACACAAAAACTGTTAGAGATAAAGGTGAAGAACGTTAATGTGATTATTCGAGAAGAAAGCAAGAGGGGGGAAACAAAAAGAAAGAGATTAAATAATATCTTTCTCGTAATTGAAATAACGGAAAGAAAAAGAAAAAAGGAAAAAAAAAGTCTAAGGCTCCGACGACAAGCAAACATGCCATCTTAGAATTATAAGTGTTCATACATTCGCTGTCTGCATATGATCGGTTGCGTTTTACTGAAAGTGTCCTCCAGATCGCGAGTGCTGAATACTTTAGCGAGATGTAATTTTTACCAGTGAAAGCGTATGGAAGATTGATTCCATGATTTTAATCATCCGATATACCGACATTGTTTTTAAAATCTTACGACAGTTAATCGTGTACATACGATATACACTTCCTGCGTACTTGTCTTCGATTGTTCTTCAATTATTTCCAAGCGTTCCGTCCATCGCATTTTCAACATCGTTGAGAGATTTCCCTGAAATCTTCGACTGCCTTCGAAACGCGATTCTAAACAAACAAGCATTTATTAAACGATTCATATTTATTTCACCGTTTTCTCGAACCGCTCAAAACCGATTGTACTCTACTTCGTACATCCTGAATGGAAATTATTTTTATGTATTTAGTTGTCTGTTATCGATTTGTAAAACACTTTGAACTACGATTGGATATCTAAATGGATAGCGTTATCGAAATCCGCAAGATATGAAAACAAAAAATAAGAAAGAAAGAAAGAAAAATCATTCACTTGCAACGAGTTTCGTAGGATTTCTTAGTAAATTATACCGTTTGTCAGTGATTCCTAGTATGCAGCACTCTCCCTATTTCTTTGCATTGTTCTCATATACAATTGCAAAGAAATTTATAATCCATGAGTGTATGGTTAATAAATAAACGCTAGTCCACTGATTAAAATACATTGAGGATGGTCTGTATATGTAGTAGATGTTTTTAGTCATTGATCCTTCTTTAAAAGGACACTGTGGACCGATAAGATTTAAGTCTTAGATGTACAATGACAAGAAACAAATAATCTAACATCCTAAAGATGCGGTCTATCCTTAATGTACTCAGAGAAACATGTACGAAAGAGAAATCCAAAGCCGTTGATTAGACGAGATTTACTCCGCTATTAACTGGTATCCTACTTTTCATCCGGTATATAATCGATGTACATAGCCGACAACAGGCACAGGGTGCTTCCATTAGTGGCTTACGAGCTTTTTCCGAGAATTGTTCGAGGCAAACCAATTTCTGTTTCAATAGCTGGCCAGGTGTGTTATCATCGGCCGCTCGAAACTGTTAAGGAAGCTCTAAACGGAAGAAGCAAGTTGATCGAGGCTTAGTAAAACTATATCATCAGTTGAAGACAGCTTTTATTACAGTATAGCTCCATATACGGTGTAGTAATCTAAGTGAAAAATAAATAAGTCGAACAGTCGTGGACGAATGAATAAAAAAAGAATAAATAAATAAAAGAAAAAAATCAACGAAAATGCTGATTCAATCGTGTTATTCATTTTTTTACTTTGTTTTCAAGTTGAAGAAGAACAGCAATTAATAAAATGGTCTACGATTGCTCGTACCGATTAGGTCGTCGCTGTTGACAAGTATCAGCAATAAATGCGCACTTTCCATAAAAAGAATAGAAACTAAGAATCGTTGGCTCGTATCGCGTCAATCACCTGGTACGGGACTATACTGTACACTTTCGACTAAGTATAATTATACAGTAATGATAGATTAAGAGGTAGGTTGTAAGGCTGAACCACGTATACGTATGTGCTGCGGCACCAGACAACTGTGATAACTCGGTGGGCGGTGCCCAGCCTCCTACTTCATACTTGTATACTAAAAATTATGAAATACTTAAAAACACACACACACACACACACACACATATATATATACACATATATATATACAGGTACACGTGACACGCATAACACAGAAGTCAGAAACAGATACACAAGTAGAAACATTTACCAGAAAAAATTGAATATATGTTGGAGCTTGCATTGAGAAACTTTAGTACTGTGTCCGCAGGCTTTCCTGAAATGTTTTTGTTGAGTATGCTTGGTATAAAAGTAATTTGATATATAAAGAGTCAGAAATGAATATTTAAAGTATTTTGTACAGTGTATTGTTAATCTGAAATATGAAAATGAAAAATGAAAAGGAAATGGATGTAGATTTACTTTAATTGTACCACACAGACATACTACATTATAAGTGTTTACTTTAAAACATAATGTTTAAAGAAAAATATAAAAAGTGGAAACTAGAATCATTGAAGCATATGAACATTTTCATCCTTTCAGGTGCGTGAGGACGGACTTCCAAATAAATCTCTAACGTTGCATTAGTGATTGAAGTGCAAGCTCTAAGATATTTAAGAAGATAGGAATGGACCAAAAAGTGAGATAAGATTTTTGGTACAAGATTAAGTTTAATATTTTGACTGCCTAAGTTTGTTAAACTATTTGTTTATCTTCCATAGACTTTTATAATTAATGTACTAAAGAAAATGTGTATTTTTGTGTTACATTTCGGATATTGTTTCACGATGCTTTGTATCGTTATGCTGTTAGTTTTTCATATTGCGACTTAAGAGAGTATTCTATGACAAAAATTTTAAAACCTTCCATGTTGTATACATTTATTATTAGATACGTTTAAGAAACAATTTGTGGATGGTTGAAAACATTTTATTGTTTTGCTGTAATTGTGATTCAAAAAGAACAGTGTAACACAGTTATGTTGCTTATTTTTATTTTACATCTGTAAAGCAATTCATTTACTATTTTAGGTTTCCCTTTATCGTAACTTTATCTCTGTTAGAAACTTTTAATTTCTTATTCTGTTCAACTATATTTTTTTTCTTTCTTTACATCTCGTTAAATTTTGTTGTTCTATTAATGCCAGTGAATTATAAAGATGTTCATAAAAGGTATATTTCAATTTCATGCGTTTTACAAGATATTTATGAAATTTGAAAGAACTAGTTCAGTACTTTTTTCATAAATATTTAAATATACATTGACAAATGTTTGTACAATACTACAAAACACAGGCGTATATATGCTAATACGTAAGTAAAGGACTTTCAAAGGTCCATTCCTAACTTAATTGAAATTTTAAGTCGTAAATTAAACGTATTACATACTTACATACATACTAAAAAGAAAGCATAAGTAAACAACTTGAATACTTCTCTCTCGTGTACATCAAGGTCCTGTTAAATAAGTTGTTTATTGATAATAAACGCCATCACGCTTGCATTACGTGTTTCTAATTTTTATCGTAACCTTAAGACATCGATAGAATAGTTAGCTGTGTAATAAATGATTAAAAAATAAATGAATAAATAAATTGACTTAATAACATGGTCATCAAAATTTCTAATAGAAAAGAAAAAAGAAAAAAAATTACTACTTAGAAGAATTTTAATAAATTCTAAATATTTAGATTTACTATACAAAATATTTTATTATCGACAGTAAGTCTGTATAACTCGTACATTTAACAGAACACCAGTCAATTACATCGCTCGTCATACTTGTATAATTTTAAAAAAGTATGAAATTTGCAAGTAACCACAGGTAATTGTGTATAAAAAATTCTAGATCGTAATGAAGAATTAAAGAATTCAGGGAATAATAACTTTTTTTTTTTTTACAATGTATTTACATCATCTTTATAAAATGCGCTCAAATTGTTGGTGTACATCCAAATATTTTTCTGCTCCTTTTTTAGTTCTTGACAAAAAAAAACTCTTTAATATCTTCATTTATTTTTTTTTTTAACTTTGCTGCATTAACTTTTACATCGAATAATCTAGATCTCCTAAATTAAGAAAAACATTAATTAAAGAATAAATATTGCAAATATGCAAAAAAGATGCTGACAATATGAAATAGTAAATATACAATCTTAATTAAATTACATTTTAATTGATTTACGTATGTTTCTTCCTTTCTCTTTTTGTTGTTTTTTCGATAAACGTTTTATTGAAGTTAAAAAATTTTCTATGAAGTAAATTTCTAAAGTTCTTATTCATAACGAATGGCAAAAATCTTGTCTACATTATGTATATTACATTATTATCGCGTTTAAGCATTTCGTACAATTAACTATCTAGTTTCGGGTATCGTGAGCAAGGATCACATCAAACGAATTAAATATCCTGCGTTGACATCAGTTGATTCATCCCAAATACAGGATAACTATATAATAAATAAACAATGAAATACAAAACTAATTGTTAAAATTATTAGCTATTAAATCTCGATAGACGTACCACAAATAGTCGATGATTCACTGAAACACGAAATTACATACATGATATTTATAATACTAAATGTTCTCATAAGAAAATGAGCTTGTAATTAAATAGTTGTTGAAAGTACTATATCGATTAATCATACTAGCTATAAATGTTATACGTATTACGCGCATAAATAAAATACGTATGTTCAAACGTTACGTACAAAAGCATTCTAATTAAACCAAGAATTCGACAGACTTTCTAATGCTAGCATACCCTGATTATCTCGCGATACAGGCGTAATACTTTTGTAAGTATCAACTTCTTGTGGGATTTACAAAATAATTCCACCTATTCAATTGAATACACATAATGCACATTTATAAAAATGTATACGCTCGAGTATATGTATAATTGTCGATAATATCAGAGAAAGGGACGTGACAAATTAAGCGAACGCGCGAATCGTTCTCATTATACTAACAACAGGTGCAAAAGTTTGATTAAATAGTCATCGTAACATCGCGATAACATTGGAATAAAACGTCGGTGGCATCGGAATATATTTTAACATTGAGGTATAAAAATTGTCCGAGGGCGTACCACACATACATTCAAAGGCTAGTTACTGGAACATCTTCATCTTCTCGATGATCCAACTTGGTCATTGATATGTGGTCCGCAGCGTATCCCTAGCAATTTGTCGTTCTTCTAAAACAAATTCCTTTAATACTTATAAAAATAGCAGTCAAACGAACAGTGGGAATCTTTATGTTTCAAGATTATCAAAGTACCTGGAGTTAAATAATATGTCAGCACGGGAATTAATAAACCATACAACTACGAATGATGCAACGGCTATCGAGCCTCCCAAAATTATAGTAAATCGTTCCGTGGCTGCTGAAGGTTTTAGAAACATTCTGACGCTTAACGTTTCCCATATAGATTCTGTCCACGTTGAATACACTCCCGATTTCATGTTGTATCCTGTAAAAAATATAGA
>SMSQ01025872.1:4645-36716 GCA_019453375.1 Ctenoplectra terminalis | reverse complement strand
TTAACCCTTTGCACTCCGCTGGCGCCGCTACGGCGACATGTATAATTTTCTTCAGAGATTATATTTTGAATCAGATTCTATATTTTCATCAATTCAAACACTTCTTCTATCTTAAAATAAAAGTAAATTAACTAAATAAATAAGAACTCGTAAACATTTATAATTTTCTTTTTTTCTTTCCAAAAGAGCAGTTTTAAGTTTTCCCAATAGTCCTTTGAAACTTAAAAAAGTCTTCGAGTGCAAAGGGTTAACACATTGCATGCGGGAAACGTACTTTTACATTTTTTGCAATCTGTCACTGGAGCGCGGGTCACGTAAAAGTACGTATTTAGTAGATTTGTGCTGAAAAGCCGGTATCGTATAAATACGATGGGCATTGTAAGTATGTACGATGTTTTTTTTTTTTTTTAATAATCATAGAGCATATATTTAAGTGCAAAATAAAAAAAGTTTCGTTGAGAAAAATGAAGTAGTTATCGATTTATTGCGATTTTACCGAATGACCAAACTTCCGCGAAATTCACTAAGAAATGCCCGCTACACGCGTAAGTCCGCGACGAAATATACCCGCGTGCAATGTGTTAATAATTATGCTAGGAACGATTCTGTAAATATTGCCGCCGCTGATCTAAACGCGACGCGAAAAATGTGCGGCCGTCAAAGTGTTAAATGTGATTAGTTTCATACTGTACATGATTATGTATTGAATAGATATTAACCCTTTCGCTACGGGCGGGTTCTCCGCCGCGGTACTTATGCCGAACGGAGCGCCGCGACATCACTGCACGCTACGCGACGCCGATCGTCAGCGAGAGTACCGCGGCGGAGAACCCAAGCTGCTTGAATGGTTTCGGACGAAAAAATTTTTCTCCAAAAGGTATTTATAAATAAAGAGTATTCCAGGATATTTATAAGGTCTTAGTATGCGCTCTTTAATTTATAGTATGAGAGGAAGTAACATTATGCAATATAATATAATATAATATAATATAATAAAACGATATAACATATTATAAGACAATTCTACAAATAATACAAATAATATTGCGGAGAGCCACTATAGTGGCTCGTAGTACCACAGACGAGGTACAGAATAGACCTAACATCCGATGCTTTTTTTTGTCCAGGGTCTCGGGGGCACGCGTGCCCCCTTACCATTTTAGTGTCACTCTCAATGTTATCGATTCAGCATTGAATAAGATTACAGCATTAACAGTGGTTAGAATTAAAACTAAACGTAGGTATGAAATTACGTAAATTAAAATAGCCTGGCATATACAGGGTGGGACGTTTAAGTAAACATACTTAAATATCTCTATTACTTATGGTTGTATGAAAATACTCTGGGACGAAGTTACGTTACTTTAAAGGGAACATCTAACAAGAGAAGAAAATCTTTTTATGAACTTTGTTTTATTTTGTGATTCCATAATTGTCAAGGTTTTTTATATAGAACCATCCATTTTTTCCATATTCTTATAGAAGGTACAATGTTTTAAATTCAACAATACACTGCTCCGCTCATCCGGTCTTCAGATATTATTATTAATATTGCTTAACGTTATTAAACCATTATTTATGCGTTCCTACTTAATCCTTTCGAACTGCCTTTTTTCTATTTCGAGTTTATTGTCATAATAGGGCGTGTATTCTTGTATCGTGCATTTTTGATAAAAAATTTTGTTCCACCGCAATATGTTAAGAAGTAAAGGACTGTTCAGAGTTACTACGCCCACCCTGTATAAAGACGTAACAAAAGAGAATCTTTTTACATCTGTTAACTTTATCAACTTCGGTGGTTAAATTGTATATAATTCCCAAACTCACCGCTCCAAATCGTAGAGGGCATAACAAAACGTCTAATTTTTTACACAATCGGTATTTCAGAACCTGGGACACGAAGTCCCATAAGATGTTAGGTCTATTCTGTACCTCGTCTGTGGTAGTACCTCGGTGGCATCTTGTGAAAGGCCACTATAGTGGCCCGTAGTAGCGAAAGGGTTAAACTGATTTTACTTTTTAATTGTATGTACCCATAAGCGTACCATACAATCCACGGGAAGGGATGTGCTTGTCAGTCATCGACTAGAAATATTGAATGATGGTGACAAATGGGCCATTCGTACCATTTCAATAGTTCGCACGGTAGAAATAACGTTTACTCTCGGTGAAGAATACGAAGAACACATGGCTGACGGAGTTACACCGAAAGTACTATTCCTCTTATATCATTTTTCAAACTATGGTGTTCGTTTTAACTCGATCGAAGTGAGAAACGACGCAAACTTTTTCATAGGGAACAAAACATGTGTACTTTCATTTAACAGCCAAAAGAAAAACATTACCTTTTTGCAATTCAACAAATTTAACCCTGGAATGTTATTCGTATTCATAGAGAAGTGTGTTGACTCTTTTTCTGATTCATTGTGGACTGTCAGATGATAAAATAACACCTGAAATTATAGTAACTTAAAATGGTAAGATTTAATGTTGAACGGGTACAAAATTTTGAATATACCAAACATTATTATTCCAGCGTTAATATTTACTGTTAGTCGATATAAATTCTTTTGAGGAAAAGAATTTTTTTTTTTTTTACATCATACACATACACATATTGTCTTAAATATGTAAATCATATTATCGATATAGAATTTGCGATTTATTTTAAACGTTAAATTTTTTGCGTCTGAATCAGTTAGTTATAAAAAGGACTATCTTTTCATTTGTCACCGTTTGTACTTCTGTCTCTGTTTTTATTTAGAACGTGACTACGATGGAGAGGGGATAGTCTAGTGACAGTTTCAGTCGGTCCAGATAACAATAAAATAGTGCAGAAGTATGAAGTTATAAAGAACCGGTGTGATTTCGGTACGTTCCATTTACATTTACATTCACGCGTATAAAGCGTCACAAATGTTGAAAACATGCTCTGAACTTTTTGGAATACGACAGTCAAAAGAGAAAAGCTTTGTCACTTTTATAACATATATATTTTAGAGAGAGAGAGAGAGAGAGAGAGAGAGAGAGAGAGAATTAAAATTGTATTGAGAGCGGAATCTATTATTAAATATCTTGCTTTAGTATTTTATAACATAAAATTTGGTTATCGACAATGTAATTTAATTAAGTATTAAGTATTAAAATTTGGAATACGACAGTCAAAAGAGAAAAGCTTTGTCACTTTTATAACATATATATTTTAGAGAAAGAGAGAGAGAGAGAGAGAGAGAGAGAGAGAGAGAGAGAGAATTAAAATTGTATTGAGAGCGAAATCTATTATCAAATATCTTGCTTCAGTATTTTATAACATAAAATTTGGTTATCAACAAAGTAATTTAATTAAGTATTAAGTATTAAAATTTGGAATACGACAGTCAAAAGAGAAAAGCTTTGTCACTTTTATAACATATATATTTTAGAGAGAGAGAAAGAGAGAGAGAGAGAATTAAAATTGTATCGAGAGCGAAATCTATTACTAAATATCTTGCTTTAGTATTTTATAACATAAAATTTGGTTATCGACAAAGTAATTTAATTAAGTATTAAAATAATTTAATTTTCTCGATAATTTTTCAAGTACGTCCGCGATTTAAGATTTTTTGTCCCTTTGAATTCAGTTGTAAATATATTTATATTTATTTATTATTTCTACGCAATTATCGCATATTATGTTTTACAATGTCGTGAATTAGTATATGTATATTTTAATTTGTGTCAAGCGAATCGGTTATACTGTACACGTTAAGTTTATTTATTGAGATTTTTAATGATTATTAACTAAAATCGGTAACGTTTGATGACAGTTTAAAATATTTAGCCGCTCGATTTCGATATTTACATCGCTCAAATATTATTTACATTTCTGGTTAAAAAAAAAAAAAAAAATTGCATGCAAATTACTAGAACGTATACACAAATCATACAGAAAACAACATAAAACGAGATATTAATGTTACATTTTCTATTTTCAGGCAATGACCCACGAAAATAGTGGCCAAGTAGCAATGTGTTATTTTAAGCGTCATTCGTAAATCTAAGTTGTATTTTGAATAAAATACGTTTATACGTATCAATTGACATAAATTGCATTAACCGTTAACGATTAAGTTTTTAGATGTTTCGTACATTTATATTTTATCGATAACCTGTCAATAACACATTCCGAAAGCACACTTCGTACAGTGAAAAAAGTGTCATACGAGAGCAAGAAGCCGGAAAGAAAATGCGTGTAGTTGACAGAGAGAGAAAAAAAAAGGCGAGGATTAATCATAAATGTTCGTGCCGTCGTTAACAGCATGTGCCCCGCCTACTTTTATTGCGTGTCGCATGTTACAAACTATAAAAAAAAAACGTCGATAAACAAAAATTGTATTACGAGTTATGAATAAAAAAGAATAAAGCGTCTATTAAACGCAAAAGAGTTTGAATCGTACTCCATTACGAATTACCAAAATATTTAGCACCCCCGCGTAATGATATAATACAGAGTAAAATTGCCGAGAGATGTTAGTTTACAGAACCTATATCGTCTCTGTTTACATTTGATGCCGGCCGCCATAGAAGCTACCAATTAATAAACACGTCTGACGTCCGCCCACGCGATGACATGCTGCAATATCGTCGGTTTAAAAAGTATATTCACTTACCTCTGATTGAGGTACTGTAGAGTCACATTGATGATTTCACCGACGATCTCGGCTTCGGTTACATTGCACGAGCTAACCATGACAGGCAGCTGATCGTACGGATTCACCCTGGCGACGAATTCGGAGAAAAAACGGCTGTACGCTCCGAGATAATCACCGTCAGGACAATCTTCCGCCATTCTTTCCTGTCTTCGTAAAAAATTCAAGTTACCGACGCACGCTTCTGTCAGTACAAAGAGCACAACGCTCGACGGCTTTAACCGTTTACGAGACGTTAACACGATACCTCGGTGGCTATCTCTGGGCAAGTCGAATTACTAGACACAGAAATATAAGAATGAAGGAAAGAGAAAGCAAAAGTGTGCGCGTGTTTCCTTTCGATCGTTTTTATAACACGGTTGTGCTTTGATCCGAACCTATTCGTTGATAGGCGATATTTGTATTTAGGTTACGTCACTCATTCAACATCGCGTACGCACGTAACACTACGGGTTCGATCGAACGACGCGTTATACTCTATTGTACGTCTTTCAACGAAGGGGGGAGGATTTGCCGCGACGTTTAAAACACTATCTCTCCCGCTTCTTTTAGTCCAAGCGTTGCTCTTTCCTTTCTTTTTACCACTGACCACTTGCAGATTGACTCTCGTAACGGACGAAAAAGTGCGTAACGGAATTCATCGAGCAGCTTACTGCGCATGTCCGACACGGAGCTCTGCGCTCGCTTCCTCGGTCGAGTAGTATGCTTATTACTTCACTGTTTTCTTATGCGTAATTATTGTCATCTTTCTTGCAAACTTGTGTTAATACGTGAGTACACTTTCAATTTTTATACTCTTTTCAAAATTAATTATTGCCCCTACTTGTTTTACGCTTTTGCTATACGTTAAAAATTCGTATAGAGAACTATAAAGTAGTCGCAAATTTAAAACCAAATTATTAAACTATCGCTATTGTGTACGATAAGACATTTCTAGATTAATATTATGTTTAATCGTTTAAATTGTTGCTTTCACATAAAATGCATCTTTCTTGCAAACTTGTGTTAATACGTGAGTACACTTTCAATTTTTATACTCTTTTCAAAATTAATTATTGCCCCTACTTGTTTTACGCTTTTGCTATAGATTAAAAATTCGTATGGAAAACTATAAAATAGTCGCAAATTTAAAACCAAATTATTAAACTATCGCTATTGTGTACGATAAGACATTTCTAGATTAATATTATGTTTAATTGTTTAAATTGTTACTTTGATATAAAATGCATCATTACGGTTCATTTTCGTAATTTCACTTAAGTAATTTTTATTACTTTTAACACACGGCTATATATCATCTAAGCATGATTCCGATTTTCTTTAAATTTATTCTTTTCGAGTAATCATTATCTATTTGTTTAAGGCCGAATTAAACATATTTTTATACATGATATGACATAAAGGAATTCCCGCGTTATAAATAGTTTGCTACTATTTGAAAGTATTACGAAAATGAAAACGAAAATATTTTTTTTTTTTTTATTTATAAAATTTAATTTCTTGCGAACTCCATTGTTTCAATGTATACGTACTAATTAATTTTTTGTATTGTAATTTATATATAATACAATGTAAATAAAAAATAATGAAACAAATTTACATAAATATATAATTTTTTGAATATTAAATTTAACAAACCTATTTTAAGTAAATAATAGAATAAACTTTTGAAGGAATGAATATGATGTATAATAAATAAAACTGATTACCACATTTAATATAGTATGTATGCAATGTTTGAATATTAACCTTTTAATTGGAAAAGACGAGAGAACTCGTCACGCGAATTACCGATAATTTAGACATAATTAATTTTCTTAGGGATTCTTTGCTTTATAATGTATCCTTACATTTATATTAGAAACACGTTACATCATTCCTACATTTGTAAGAATTAAAATCGACCTAAATCAAATTAGGTCTGTTTTATTCATTTTTATTTCTGCCTATGGAGTTCCTGATTAAGAAATTACACAGTTAATAGGTTAAATTTACTTCCTTGGCTATTATGACGAAATTTTTTAGTCTATATAAATTTCAATATAATCTATTCTTGATGTTGATACAAAACTTCATATTTACATTTAAATAATTAGTTAAATTTAATATAGTAGTTATAAACATAATTTATTGCTAGAAATTTAAAAGTACTACAAATTATATAAATATTGTATAAAATATACTACATTTTTATATACTTAACTGTTACAGTATTAAAAATTATATTCAGAAACTGTAAAAAAATAATAATAAATAAATAAAGAAAAATTTTATTTTAATTTTACTTCATAGTTTAGCAAAATTCTTTTTTTATATATGATAAATTATTCTCAGGGGAATTTTCAATCGTAGGAAAATTTTTTTTTTTTTTTTTTCACAACAAACAAACTTAGATATTTTTATTATAAAATTGATAAGCACCTAAATGTAAATGAGAACTATTTTGAACATATAATCAATTATAAAAGACAGAAAATATTTAGCTTGGAACATAATAATTTTTATATATTTATTTGAGTTTAATATTTTCATGTAGATTTTGTATATTGTACAAGTTTTCTAGATGTATAAATTACTATATTAGAAATTTTATTACTAATGCAGTTCACTTTTTGCTTCTAAGTGATCTACAATATAAACACCAGGTAATATAAACTAACTGGTAGCCTAAAAGTATTTTCTTTATACATTTTAATATCTACTTGTTTTAATTAATTAATATTTTTCATGCCATGTTTCACTTATGTTTAATATATGTAACAAAATTATGTAGACTGTATACATTTTATCTAATAGAATAATCATATCTTTAATCTCTCTGTATTCATTTTTACAAAGTTGCCATCACTATTTAAAGATACTTACAAAATTAAAGATGTTAAACTGCTCTTACATTATGATACAATTATTTTTTACACTTTCATTTAATTGCTCCGTCGTTTTCGTGCTTACACATTTTAAATACGAGTTCTTATTTCTTTCTTCCAGCCACTTAGGTAATGGTGCATTCCAATCTTCAGGTGGTTTATCTCTTTTTTCCCAAACATCGTTACGGTAATGACCTTGTAATCTCATTAATCTGCGACACTTCTCACTCTCTACTAAATCATCCTGAAAATAATACCATATTTATTAAAACATTAAACATTTCATTGAAGGAAAATTTTGTAAAATATTTTTCAATTATTTGATTTTCAACATACACGTGCTACTTTAGATTTATATTTTTCCCATAGATAACAATTTTTATAATCAGTTTCCCACTGCTGACAATTTATCGTTTTTCCAAATACAAAATATTGATGAAAGCGTGCTTGAAAACTTGTACATTCCTTGTATTCACTTTTATATAATTCACATGGTCTAACCTGAAATATAAAAAAGATTAATCTGTTAATTATAGAAAAGTAATATTATCGACTCTTTGTTATATTTTTAACCCTTTTATTAGAAAGAACATATATATTCCTTAGAAAATAAGTAATCATTTGTTAAAAACATACATAGATGTTGTCTACGGAACAAAAATATTTTTGCATTTTTCTTCATACATGTTGTACCATAATTGAGTACATAATGTACTATATTAACAAAAACTATTAGTTTATATACTAAAAATGTTTTTCTAGTTTTAAAAGCACTATATTGACACAGTTAATGTTTAATTACAAATAACTGAATTTTAAACATAATTATAATACATACCAGCCAATCGTATTTCATTTCTTCTTCTTCAGATTCTGTGTTTTCAGTTGTTTTATTAGGTTCAGGCATCTTTCCTTGTTTCTTTGGTTAGGTAGAACGATCAACTATTGTATAATAGTACAATTAACTATGACAGTTTGTATTTACAATTATAAATTATTAATGTCCTTTGATTATTCAGAACATAATTTCGTCACACATCTAGTTTATGTAGGAATAAAATATTTTAGTAAGAATAACTGAAAACTCCAAACAGAATGTTACATTACATAACGCCGGTAACAAACAAATAATTGTTAATATTTAAATAATATCATAAGATAAAAAAAAATTCAAAAACTAGAAATACTAGTGTAGTATATATTTTAAATAACCTGTAAATGTTCGTTGTATTTTAATTCATACTATGGTCTTATTAATCAAGAAATAAATTTGCTGTGAATTTGCCTTACGATACCATAGATAAAGTTGTATATAGTACGTAGAAAGAGTAAGGGCAATGAACGTCTTATTTTAATAATGTAGACAATTCTATTATTCGTATAATTACTCGATTCGAATTATTTATAACAATATATAAAGTACTATCAAATGTTGTACGTACAATGCTATATAAATACTATTTTATATCTTTCTATTTTAAATATCTTTTCTTCTACTATATGTGTACGGTATACATATTTGAAGCTGTAATATTTTGATTATATTAATTTTTATATATTTTTTTAATTTTAACATTATTCCATTAAATACATTTGTAATATAAATGTGTGTATATAACGTTATAGACTGAGGAAAAGCATTGTAGTTGCGCTTGTNGTTGCAAGAAATTTCTTCATTTTCAATTTTATTTTATATTTAGTAAAAATTTTTACGCGTCAAAGGAAAGAAGAATCGTATGAAATCATTTGAATTATATGTAGTAAATTTATTTTTTTATATACGGATTTATTACAAAGTTTCATGGTTTAATTTAGAANATCCGTTTGCGTCAGTGATGCTCATGTTAACTGAATTTGCTAGATTAATGTTTTAACTTCTAGTAAGCTTAATACATTAATTCTATCAGCACACTTATCATGAAATATTATATACATGTAACTCACGGAAATAGGAAATGATATGAATTTTTTGAAATATTGAAAATTTCAGTTTACCAATGAGTATCACTGGTCTCCGCCATTCCCTTCGTGCCCCTATGTATCATTGTGGACCTATCGTCTTGTTATGATTGTAAATCTCCCTCTTACTTTGAATCTCAAGATATTTGTATCTCGCTGTCGAAATTTCTAACTGCTGTCAGTTTCCTAACCTCTTCGCCGACGAATGTTCCGGTGTTTTGTATTGTGTTCGGTTAATAGTGAATTATAATCGCGTAACATGATGTCGCGGTCTGTGCGTGCAGAGACTCGTAGTCGTGCCAAGGATGATATTAAGCGTGTAATGCAAGTCGTTGACAAAGTTCGCCATTGGTAAATCTTTTAACATATTATAGATGCACGAGGAAATGTTGAAAGATCTCATAAAAAAAAAAAAAAAGTACAGAAAGAATGTAGTAAAACTATATGGATATAAAAAATGGATAGAAATTTTTCTTACTTGCGAGATTTAATAGAAATTTTGTGTTACACATGTCATCTGTAAACAGACTTCTGTAGTTCTGAAACGTTTCATGCGTGTTGATTCAATAATAGTGTTCTATGTCTGCTTTTTTAATAACAGTAAAGAAGGTAGCTTCTCTGTCTGTTGTTTCAATATTGATTAAAGGAACGCGCTTTTCATGATGACACTTTTTTAGGGAAAAAAAATGGGTTACTATAGGAGAAACTACAATGAAGATTTATAAGTGGGTGCCTATATCAACTCTCGATCAGGTAAATAGATGCTGCAAAACATGCGTAGAAATAAAAAATAAAAATAAATATTATTATTTAGAAAAAGAAAGGAAAGACAGTCGCGGACAAGGAAAACGGTTTGCCTAGGAAGAGTGGTTTAGATTCTTCAAATTCCAACTTTGGACTTACAGAGGATTCGAATACATGTGAGTTGAATCTTAACAAGCTATGGAATATCTGTTGTGTATTAAAATTTATAAAAGTTTTTTTATGCGTTAGGTTTCTCAACAGTTAGTGATTCTCAAGGATTAACTGATTTTTCCGCGCATCTGGGATTTTCAGAAGATTCTAATTCGCAAAATAGTGAACCAACACCTAAAAGGTTAAAGACTGATTAAAATTTATTTTGTGGCTGTTATTTGAAATATAAGATATTTAGGAAATTATTTATATCTTTTACAAGTTTGCACATTATAAAATTATTTTAAATCATAGTTATAAATGAATGAAAAAAAAAAATGTAGTATAATATTATTTAAAAAACGGATTGCACATTCTTAACAGTTTTTGTATCGCCACAGTATTATCTAGTTCGTGAGACATATACCAGATTTTCATTCATTTTAATATAAAATCTGAAATAACTGATCGGTACATTTGTTCTTGGTGTAAAATAGTATCTCCAAAATACTTACGTATGTGTAATACGTATGTATAATAAGATTTATCTTCAAGATATTTATGTGTCTAAACATGATCACATATTCAATAGTTGTTCGATAACTGAATATCATTGTACATATTTTAAATATCATTGTTTACAATTAAATATTCTAGAATAAACTTGCATTCCTTGAGGTTTTGTTATAGCACCGTGACATGTACAAAATAAGCTTTGACACTTACAAATAAAACAATACAATTGTGAATGTTTGAATTTATACTTACACGAGTTGTGATCAAATTATTACTTTATCATTTTTAGTTTTCAAAAACGTTTGTACCTAACATTTATAATTTCTTAAAAGTTGCATTCATAAAAAAAGAAAAGAATATCTTATTATATACCTATTATAATTTTTGTACGATAACTGTATATATGAATTCTTATCTATAATTTTAATAATCTCTATATGTTACATAACGTGTATAAAAAATATCTCAATATAAGACCAACTTCAATGTCTTTTTTAATACCTTAGTTCTACTATAGTTAATGAAAACAAAATGTATGTATTGTAATGCTTATGAACCCTAAAAATGTTTAAATCTTAAATTGATTAAGATATGTAACGTCAATTAAAAGTATACTTAACTTAGAATTTAAATTAGTATAAACTTTTGTTACTTAAAGTATTTCTATAAATTTTCTTCAGTATGTTTTAGGACTTCAATAATGTAACATTCTCTAAAACTATTATATTCGTATAAAGGAAAACAATATAAAGCAAACATAAAGTATAAAAAAAAGGATCTAATCAAAGTGATCGGTACTGTTTCAAAATTGTATTGAATATAAATGATTAAGAAAATCGTATGATCAACATAAAACGTGTTTACCAAGGTAAAATTTTACCATCATATTGAATAAAACAACCTGTATGTTGTTCGGTTAAAGAATTTAGTGTATTCAAGATGTTACTAACACTGGTATCGATATCCATGGGTGCATTGTTCCCTCCCATATCTGTGCGCACCCAGCCAGGATGTAAACAAGCAACAAGAATTCCATCTTCCTTCAAATCGACGCTCATTGACTTTGTAGCTGCATTAAGCGCTGTCTAAAAATTACATAATTATTATCGAATTCTTTACTATACTGTTCAATGTTTTGGGATAATATTAAAGAATTCTGCTTCAATTATTGATAAAACAGATGGGAACAAAATCAAGTTGAAAATGTGAGAATAAGAATAATTTAATAAAACTAGAAAATTATTAACGTAAATCGTGTTATACTTTAATAAAAATATTAACCATTTTTAAAAAAATAATTACTCCTGTATTAAAGAGCACACAATATTTTACAAATAAGTAAAGAAGTATAAATATATACTTTTAAGAAATTCTTAAATTTTTGATCTATTCACATTTATTTCTTGCAGTTTTATTATTTCACCATATCAAGTTAAAGAAAATTTTAATTATTATGTTACTATTGTTGCTAAACAAAATACACAAGTATTATTTACGTAATAAAATATATATTGACCTAGGCAAAGAAAACATTACCTTGCTACATCTGTAAGGGTAATATCCCCCCTGATTATTGTCAGCAATACTTCCAAGAATAGAGGACATGTTAATAATTGCAGATCTTTTAACATTCAGTTTTGTCTTGTCTACAAAATTATTAGATGCCATTTTCAACAGCGGTAAAAATTCCTTAAAATTTGAAAAATTAATCGTTTATAAGTAAATTATGGAAGAGAAAATAGAAAATAATATAGATAAAATTTTAATAGCTCTAGCGATACATTTTAAAGACATAAAATTATAAAATTATTCAAGAATGACAACATTTTTGATATATTTAATATAATTCTAGAACGAATGAATAATTGTGTACAGAAATAAATAAAATAACGATTTTATTTTTTAAATTAAATATTAAATTTTTGGAATTTTAACAAATTTGTTTAGAAATTTGAAATGTAATATGGACACTCTAATAAAAAACAAGCGAACATAAAATATTGAACGGATACATGGAAAGAAATCGAACAAAAGATGTAAACATTATTATCTAAAAACATGGTAAGTAAATATTAGCAGGTAAATTTGACAATAAATTTTAAGAAATTTGAAACTCACCTTTGTTAACAAAATTGGCGCTACTGTGTTTACAAAGAATGTTTCTGTGAGTTGTTCCTCCTTTACAAAACTAAGTCTTGTAAATTTTGAACTAATCCCGGCATTATTGAATAAAACATTTAATCCTGCATTGCCTACTTTGTCTTTGACGGTTTGTACCATTTTGTTATAACTTTTTGTATCGGTTAAATCTTTAAATAAAAAATCAATTGATAACAAACTTCAAAATTTTAAAAACATGTAAATTAATAAATATTAAGAATGTAAATTATAATAAACGTTTGAAAGATACGAAAAGTAACAATTCTTTGTTAATATTGTAAAATAGTAAGAAATCTGTAGCCAAATTAATGATTATTATGTTCAGATATTATGCAGTATTACCGTTGATTTAAAGACGTAGAAACAAAAGTTATAAGTAAATTAATAAGTAATACATATAAAGTTAGAGAATTTCATGTTATTTATTCAGAATTTTACTTGGGTAATTTAATGATTTTTGTAAAATATATCAGCTTGTATAAACCATCGTGAAATAAATATTTAAACAAATACATATTAATTTTTTCGATAAATCAGTAAATAATATGAATTTATATTTCATATAAATATATAATTTTTTATTTTGATAAATATTTTATTTTTATTATTATAGATTTTTTTATCATAAATGCATGCATTTTTAAAATTTTTTTAATGTATAGTAAAATACATACAGTTAACATATTTGTAGTAGATATGTCTTTTTTGTTTTTCTGTCCTAGTTATTATTAGTTATTAAATACATTTTATTAAATATAACGCGAAAATTCGTGTCATTAAATGTATTAAGAAAATATATATCGTTTATTGGATATTTAAATCTAATAGTTTCACAAGTAATTATACAGGGTGTCCCAAAAGGTTTGTAAGTCCTTTTAAGGGATGATTCCTGAGATGATTCTATGCAACTTTTTCCTTTGCAAAAATGTAAAATTCGACTTTGTTAACGAGTTATTAACGAAATACACTGTCCAATCACAGAGCAAGAAAGGTGGGCGGCTGCTATTGAGAGCGTTGTCTCCGTGCCGCGCTTGTGCGAGTAACTCAGAATAAATTGAAAAATTAAGTTAAACGTACCCAACTAGCAAAAAATTCGCCTACTGCTTGAAATAGTGGGTAACTGTGTCACTACTGATTTTAACCCTCGACGAACGAACTGATTTACGGCGTACCGAACAGCTGGATCGCAGGTATACGACACTATCGAACGTTAAGGGATGTACGGTGAGGTCAACGTACTTAACGGTTGTCAATGGTCAAGATCGGAACAGTGACACAATGACCTACATTTTCAAACAGCAGGCAATTTTTTGGTGATTGGGTAAGTTTAATTTAATTTTTCGATTCATTCCGAGTTATTCGTTGAAGTCAAGCGCGGCGCAGAGACAACGCTCTCGTTGGTAGCCGGCTGCCTTTCTCGCTCTGTGATTGGTCGGTGTTTTTCGTTAATAACTCGTTAACAAAGCCGAATTTGACATTTTCGGAAAGGAAAAAGTTGCTTAGAATTACCTCAGAAATCACCCCTTAATGAGATTTACAGACCTTTTGGAACACCCTGTATATCTCTTTATCTGTAGCGTATTTGCAGTGAATATTGTTCAGCTTTTAGAGTATAATAACTGTTTTGGTCAATAGATTTGTATTCTTCATAGAGCAGCTACGTATGGTGCGTCTACTAGTTTTATGTTAAATTTTAATTACAATTTTCATATAGAACTTGTGAATTATTGTAGTTTGTACCGAGTATGTTAAATTGAATCAATAAGTGGTACGTCATGATTATTTTTTTTTTTTTTTAATTTTTTGAAATTTTCTCTTTCCATAATATAAATTGCACAGCATTTAACAAATATGAGATTTCACTAAATTCATGTAATATAAAATAATATTTCATCAAATCTATTATTTATTTATTTTTTTTAATTATCTCAAAAAATAATTTTGATTATAAAAAACATACGTAATATTATAAGATACCTATTATTTCAATATAAAATACGATTATCTATCTTATTGAAAATTTAAAAATATTAAGACTTTTTTTCTTTTTTTCTTTTGTATTATTATTAATTTTTACTTTCGTGCAAAATTAATATTTTCTACTAATACGATTTATGTAATTGTGTAAGCTTAAGATACTTCGGATTCTGGCAGTCAAGGTGACAAAAACTTTACAACATTTATTATCAGTTATCATAAGTACGTATCGATCAGTACGCTTACGATGAAATCCCACCGTTTGCACGATAGAAAACATAAGCAACCAAATGGTTCCTCTGCAAACAGTGTAAACTTTTGTTCCAGAAATTTTTAACGTGAATTATTTCTTATTTTACATATTTTATCATGGTGTCTCGTGACTCGAACAAAAAGAAATCGTGGTGCTTCGGTTGTTGTGAGAAACCGCAAACTATGGATTCAGATTTGAGTGATCAAGAAACCGAGAATTATGCACAATCTTCGAATGAAGTCGCGGAAGAAGAAAACGACATCTCAGGTAAATCGATACATTTTTAGAACGTTTCAATGATTTATGCAAGGAACATGAACAATTAAAAATAAGTATTCATGCAAACTTTCATTCTTTTTAACAACTTCGATTACTTTATTATCATTATATTTTTCTCCTTTGACTATCTTATAATAATACTTAGGATGCTTTCGAAAACTAAAAGTAGTTATAGTTCTTTTACAAGTTAAAATAATACAAAACGGTAAGAGAAATTCTTTACGCATTTTTTGCATGTATATGTATATATGTACTTGATGAATTTTTTTTTACTCTTCCTCTTTTTATATAGAGGAATTTTTGGAACTTTAAAATGCGCTAGTACTTTTTTATGAATAATGAAAATAATCTTTTTGACATAAATCGATTCCTACTATTATTCTCTACGAAAAGAAAAATATTGAACGTACGATAATTGAAAACTAAACACTTAAAAAAAGTATTCCGTACTTGATTTGAACATAAACGTTCGTTGGTGTTAGATATATGAACATACCATATGAAATTAAAATTATTTGTCTGAATTTGTATATTGAACAACCTAGTGATTTTATGATGAACATTAAACAATAATACATACTCTATGAAATATACAGTTATTGGTTGTAATAGCTTAACACTGTCATACACAAAATATTAGGTGTCGGAAAAAGTTGGTGCGGATTTATGCTACAAAAAGGAGTCCGAACTTTGTAATTTTATTTAATAAAGTAATCATTATTAATTTCTGTAGCTATTCTCCAATGTTTTTTAAACTTATACGTTCAATTAGTTTAAAAAGTTTGAATTTTGATTGCCAAAAATAAATTAACCGCTGTTTTGTTCTCATTATCGTTTTAAATTTTTACAAGCTCAGGATAAACTCAAACCAGTTCGTTATGCTCATTTCTTGAGCAAAAAGTAATCGCGTTACAATCTTACTTATTAAAGTTATATCGTTTAGTGTGTTTTCAAAGGCTTTGATCTAATTTCGGTAATTATTCTTACGTGTCGGAAAAAGTTGGTACGGATTAATGGTACAAAATTCAGGGAGTTCGAACTTTCCTGAAATGTAATTTTATTTAATAAAATAATCATTATTAATTCCTGTAGCTATTCTTCAATGTTTTTTAAACTTACACGTTCAATTAGTTTAGAAAGATTGAGTTTTGATTGCGAAAAATAAATTTACCGCTGTTGTGTTCTCATTATCGTTTTAAATTTTTATAAGCTTAGGATAGACTCGAACCAGTTCGTTATGCTCTTTTTTTAATAATAGAAAGATCTCTACAAACACTACAAATGCGTTTTACTACATTTCTTACTGCGTTCCCAGAGTTAAACCTTTATAGCCCGAATTTTGTCTGCTTATTGGAGAAAAAATTACGATTGATTACAGTTTTTCGCTTTAATTTGAAAATATTTTTAACTAATAATTACTGTAGATGGATCGTGGTGTCGCTACAGTAATACAGTAATTAAATTTAATAGTGCAGTGATAACTAAAGAAAATTAATTTTTTAAAATATAGATACATCAGTTTGTAACTTTTAAGTTACACGGTCCCATAGGGGGTTAAATTCATAAAATTTGAAAGCATAAATTTTTAACATTTCACTTATGATCTTTAACTTTGGGTAGATAACGGAACATTGAAACAAATAAACAATTGAAATAGTGTACACCAACTAAATAGACAAAATCTTCTACTGACACCATCATTATTATATGATTTCTTCAAAATACTACAAAAAATTGCATTTGAATTTATCTCTGGCAAAAAACCGCACCAACTGTCTCCGATACCTAATAGAAAGAAATCGATTTATGTTAAAAAATATTGGTTATTCCTGTTTCTTCGTAAATGTCGCGACTTTGAGGTGAAACGTGCTATATCCAAATTCTAACGTGCTATAGCTAATTTACAAGGTCAGAATAAGAATGGTAAGATAATGTTATGCGAAATGAAGGTTTGAGATACTGCTGTTGTAGTGATGTCGTTGGTAAGAAAATGTTAAGTGCATGAACTGTGTTATGCCGGAATCCACGATGCCATCGGCGGAGATGAGACGCACGGATTGACCAAAGACATTTTGCCGAACCAGACCAGGGAGGTGGATGACTCTACATGATTGAAAAATTAAGAAGAAAGCAAAAATGACACTCCCAAGTCTAACGGTCACTCTTAGGTATCGTTTGCACCCTTGAGTGACGCGCGCGAAAAAACCCGTGTGTCTCGACAAAATGACGCGGCAGAGAATAACCATGGGCAGCGCTTTCATGTTAACACATTGCATGCGGGTATATTTTGCTGCGGACTTACGCCTGTAGCGGGCGTTTTTTCGTTTTCGCGGGAGTTTGATCATTCAATAAAATCGCAATAAATCGATAACTACTTGGTTTTTCTGAACGAAACTTTTTTTTATTTTACACTTAAACCTATGCTCTATGATTATTAAAAAAAAAAAAAAAAAAACCATACATACAACGCCCATCGTATTTATACGATACCGGCTTTTCAGCACAAATCTACTAAATACGTACTTTTACGTGACCCGCGCTCCAGTGACAGACTGCGAAAAACGTAAAAGTACGTTTCGTGCATGCCAAGTGTTAATAAGCAATGTTAATCATGGAAAGAAAAATAAACTGGAAAGCTAAAACTCTGGGCAGCCAGATGCAGGCAATAGCGATGGAAAAACCCAAGTATTAGAAAACTAGAGTGCCAGATGGCTTCCTAAGTTTATTAACGCTTGCGAAAATGAAACAAATTGGTGATGAAATATGAAGGAATGTAACGGGGTACATATTTGAATTAAGAGGAAAATGTAAGTATGTATAGTAGTTACATCGTAATGTATGTATACATACAGCAAAATGAATTTTTACCAAAATTGCCACTATGGGACCGTGTGACTTAAAAGTTACAAACTGATGCATCTATATTTGAAAAAATTAATTTAGTTTAGTTATCACTGCACTATTAAATTTGATTACTGTATTACTGTATGCTGTATTTTTACTTGCATGATTTTACGAAATATTTATATCTACGGCAAATAGGGATCTTCGTTTCAATTTTCAAACGAAGCGGTCGTTTTTAAACTTAACTTTTCATTTACAATTACTTTTCACTTTTACGAATTGAAAGAAACGAAATACGAGAAATCTCGTGATCGGTTCTCAATGTATACTTAACGGACGTGCCACGAAGATTTAAATTTTTTCACTTCTTAACTTTTTTCTAACTTCTTAACTCTCTATGGCAGCATGTGACTTAAAAGTTACAAACCGATGTATCCATATTTGAAAAAATTAATTTTCTTTAGTTATCACTGCACTATTAAATTTGATTACTGTATTATTGTAGCGACACCGCGATCCATCTACAGTAATTATTAGATAAAACATTTTCAAATCAAAGTGAAAAACTGTAATCAATCGTATTTTTTTCTCCGATAAGCAGACAAAATTCGGGCTATAGAGGGTTAAAGAAAAGCTTATAGATTGTCTCAACTTCACAAATTTACTTTTAACCCTTTCCACTCGAAAGACACATTTTTGCGATACTTGTCCCGAGGAACAGAGAATGAATTTTGACGAGTGCTTTCTAAAATATTGCACGACCCGAAGTTATCAAGCTTAAGATTCAATATTAAGTCTTGTATAATGTAAAGATACACAGAAAAGTTGAAATAAAATAATTATATTATACGCGATTCGAGTCGCTGCATTAATCCAACTGGTGAGTGAGAGTCACCTCTCGAGTGCAAAGGGTTAAACGTGTAATGTTAATTTCTTCTTTTTTTTTTCTTTTTTCTTGTAAAAATTTTGCAACTTAAATTTTACAACTATATTCAAACGTTCATCTGATGGAAAATTCGGTTAATTTAAATTTTATTGAAAAGTAAAAACGTGTATCCTCTTTGGTGTTGCTATGATGTGCACAAGAATCTTTAGTTCAGGTTGTATCAGATGTGTAATACTGTGAGTTATAATAGTTTTCTCGTACAAGATATTACTCTGTTATAACGATTGTTATAATTTATAATAGGTGTTTTGTAATATTGCATTTTTAAATCTATTTTTCTTCGCTAGTAAGAACATAATGAAGAAATAAAATAGAATGAAATTAACACTAGGTTTACGGATATCGATTGGATCATTTTGATGAGTACATTAAAATGCAAATTTTTTGTAGCATCATTCACTTCATACTTTAAATCGATAGGTTTTTATTAGCAGAGATTTATTTGGCACATTTTTCATATATAAATTTCATTTTGAGTTTACATTTTTCTCACGCATACTTGTTAAACTTAAGCACGAAATCTCAACTGCGTCGAATTGATGAGTTCCGTAAATCTAGTGTTAAATAAAATTAAAATCGTCTACAGAACATATAATGAATTTTACTCATTTTTTTTCAGATTTTATAGTTGTCTTGATTTCTTTTTGCTTCGAACTAATATAAACTGCGTCGAATTGATAAGTTCCGTAAATATAGTGTTAAATAAAATTAGAATCGTTTACAGAACATATAATGAATTTTACTTATTTTTTTTTCAGTTGATTTTATAGTTGTCTTGATTTCTTTTTGCTTCGAACTAATATATGAGAAATATGTTACAGGTACTCGTAACATTTATGAATTCTTTAACATGTAAAATGTTGATATAAAATGTAAATAGTGTAATATAAATTATGTATATAACAAATTAGTTGTATTCAAATATTAAACGGTTCAAATTTATTTAGTATTTAATTAAGTTCGATTTTTATTTAGATTTTTGTACTTATACGATACTAATCGTTATATGAAAGAGGAAGATAAAAATGAATCATAGGTAAAGATGTGTTCATCTAAAGATTACGTTTTAAACAGCTATTGTAGATGCGATGAGCAACAAAAGTACCTAATTATCGTAAAAATTGATGCCTAGGTAGATCTCTAAGCACAGCATTAAAAATTGTTCTCCCTACTCTATAACAAATATGTATGTACAATACGAAGAATACTTTATACCCACAATTTAATACCCTTATTTAATTTGTAAAAGACCAACTTAGAGCATTATTAAAAAGAATTAAAAATTAAAAATGAATCAAAGAATTAATAAATATGTTGCTATGAATTTTCAAATTAAATTTTATTATTAACTATAGATGTAAATTCAAGTATAACCTTTTCGTAATCCAACTTATGATTCTTCTCAGTGTTTGATACATTTTGAGAATAATACTCATTGTAAAACATTTTTATAAACTTCTTTGAAATTAGAATTTACAGAAAATCTTCAATTACCGTAATTATTTTTTTTCTTATTCTTATTCAAGTTGTGATAAATTATTTCGTTAAAAATTTTGCATATAATTACTTTGAAGAAAAGATGAATAATGTAGAAATGGTTTTAATAATAATGTTACAATAAAAACAATAAAATTGTCTCCTGTGTTCAACTATTATTTGAAGATTTTGCACGACAAATGATATATGAAACAATTTCAATAAAATCGAGATTTCACAACTAGATCTATTGAAAAATGTAGGTTAAACTACTCGTTCGAGTACGCTGATAACGAATTTTACTAATAAGAACAATAACGCCAGTCACTTTTTATTTACCAGTTATAAGTTTTTTATTAAAAAGGAATTTAATTGGATAATATTTGAATGTTAACGATTAAAATTTGTTTTTTTTACATACACTGTTATTTCAAATGTTTCAAATGTTTTAACATTTACGTTTAATCAAATTTTTAATTGCAGCTAAATTGGGCTGAAAAAGTGGTTCATTTGAATTGTTTTTAAACTATGAAATAATTTTTTCATGTCTGATAAATTAAAACTACTGTGAAGCGAACGTACTTAAGACGACAATTATGGAATATTCAATTTTTTAAGGGTCAATTAATTAATTTCTTATTATTCCGATATACGAACAAACGTTTTTATAGTTTAAAAATAAAAATTTGTTCGACGAAATAACCGAATTTATATAATATATTTAATTTCGTATAATAACGAAATTACCAATTAGTGATTGAATTTAATCGTTCTGTATTTTCTTCTTATCAACTAAGTATGGTGATTAAGGAAGAAAATGATAAAATATAAGTATAAATATTTTCATAAATATAAATATTATGTATACATCTATATAATAAATCTATATCATTTCGGTATTTCCGGAATAATGGTATAACCGAAAAACAAATGACTTTTCATGCGAAAGTTAAAAATATATTTACGAAATTTTTTTATACGTATAAGGCACTGTTTGAAAAGAAATTGGAGCATTGGTTAAGTATTCGTTTGCTCGACTAGCCATGGTTTCGGAATTCACGTTAGAGAAATAGTTTATTCTAAAAATAATCAAAGTTGTCTTCAACAAAAAGATATCATGCGGACGTTTGAAATATGTAGTGAAAAAGTTGAATATTATCATTGGTTCAAGGTTCATTAATTCACCGAGCAAGAATTCGTGTAAGACGGGGCAATGTTTTAAGTACATTATTTCAAACCGCATCAAATCTTGATATCGTTGACAAATGCGATTAGAAATAATACCGAATATCCAGATAGGGTTAATTGAACAAATTATGACCGGTTAAGAGCGCGCAAGTTCGAGTTTCTCAAAACTGCAACATTATGTGAAAAGTATCATAATATGTAGTGTTACATAAATTTTTTTACTCTTTTTTATATTTCCAATTTTTTAATCATTATTTCAGAGAACGATAAAAATGGAATACATTATTTATTGCATTTATACATTTATAATGCAATTTGTGTAATTTAAGTGTTAAATTTAGTGAAAAATTTAGAAAATTTAACAACTAAATTTGATTATCAATTAGCATTACAAATGATTCAGAAATTTAGGCATATAGTAATTGAAATAAATTTTTTAAATAAAAATATAAATATTGAATTTTAACATATTTTGCCAGAATTTTTTTTTGAAGTATATTAAAATTATAATTTCATTATTATAGTACTGCTATTATTATTGTATTACTATTGTACATGTACATTATGACTATACATGTATTATTATATTATTCATCCGAATCTTTATTAATACGTTTCTATGAAATAACAAGTATATTAAGTTATCATTACCTAAGTTCTAGACGAATCCAGAAATATTTCACAAAACCGTCGATTGATTACGAAATTCTGTTATAAATTATCAACATTGAAACATATTAGATTATATTCTGTGATAGAGATAGTAATCGAGACAATTTATTTGAAATTACAGAACGATACGTTATCGTTACATACCTATTTCGATAATATGGACATTTTTCGATTTCTCAGCCAGTGCAGTTAATTCCTGGAAGAAAATGTAAAATTTTGAAATTTATTCAACGAAATTGTTACGGTAAAGATTTTCTATTATTCGGTGAAACGAGATATCCTTGAGACGTTACAGTTACGATTGATCGGAAAAATTGATCAATTATTCAAGAACAGTCACGTGATCGTAGTCCTTGAGAGTAAGAGTTGTTAGAGTACGAACAGTAATGCATGAAGTTTTTATAAAAATAACTGTTCGCAAGATACATATTGGAGTTGTAAAGGAAAAATCTTATGCTAGTTTTCATGTGCAGCGATAACTTGTATCCTTCAGGATCTACAGCTGAAAATCGTGACGGGAAACCGGTTTCTAAAGTACGTTCCATAACGAAACCCACAGTGACTTGCATGTAAGGATTTCCTTGCGTAATCGATCAATGCGCATCGCGTGAGTCACTATAAATCAGACTTAAAACTCGTGCGCTTGAAGCAACCGTATAACAGATGGCGGTAAACGAACCGAGCAGGCGTCAGTTCGTTCTTGTCTTTTAGGTGCTAAGAAATCGTTCGATCGGGAGGTATATAAACTACTATCGCTCCGAGTGAAACAACGTTACTCGTTACATTCCTTTACAACGTGAATTTTAAAACGGTAGAAAACAACGATGGCACCAATTGGTAAGTCGATCCTGTACAACAAATCCGGTCGTTGCGTAATGTCTTTTCTCGTGCACCGTGCGATCAATCTTACCCTTGCTTTATTCGCGTCCCGACAAGTTGCGAAGATATTTTCCGGTGGCTCGGACAGTTTCACCAGGTGTTGCACCAAACCGAGGCCGAGTCCGCGGTTACAGCCGGTGATTAAAATCGATTTCATATCGTATCCTGATCTTTTTTTCAAATATTTTCTCACTGTTGAGAATCCCGAAGGCGTTCTGGTTCGTGAACAATTTTATCGCATACTGTGAAACACGAGTGTCATCGGGCTGACGTCACGTGGCCGTGATCGGCTGGCAACAATCATGGCGACGGTAACTCTGCTCGCAAGGCTTGTGTCAGTCCGCTCCGCTAACGCCAAATTACTCGAATTACCATGGTCCAGATGTAATGCTTTCCCTTACGGCAAAACCGCCATGGCCTGCATGTGCTGTGAGTCCTAGGGTTCTATGATTTTTAAATGTGAACGCGGCCTAATTATGTTGACGTTACGTAAAATACATTCGTGTATTTGACAACCGGTCGTTGCACCGGTTAGGTTAAAGATCACCGAATTGAATTAATATAATTGAGCGATTCGTTTGAGAACTCGATCGATTGACATGCGATTCAAAGCATGATTTCATCGCTACTCACTATTTTATCAGCATATTTCTAATTCCGCGATTCAAAATATATTGCATAACCTTATTTTTATGGTCATTGGTTTTACAAAGTTGGTTAATCTAGGTTTAAACCATTTTATTTGCCGTTGTAAAATGTCTGTTGCAGCTGATAAGAAATTCATGTACGATCTGCTCGTCATTGGCGGAGGATCAGGTGGTTTGGCGGCAGCAAAAGAAGCAGTGAATCTGGGTGCAAAAGTTGCGGTTCTTGATTTTGTTACGCCATCTCCACGAGGTACAACTTGGGGTTTAGGTGGTACTTGTGTAAACGTTGGTTGTATACCGAAGAAGTTAATGCATCAAGCTGCTATGTTAGGAGAAGCCGTTCATGTATGTCTTTAATTTGAGTGTTAAGTATTTTGTAGAGTTTAAAGAAACTTTCAACGTTAACATTTAATATTTTTAGGAATCAGTATCGTACGGTTGGCAAATACCAGAACCAAAAGCAATTAAACATAATTGGGAGGCATTAAAAACAGCGGTCCAAAATCACGTGAAGTCTGTGAATTGGGTCACTCGTGTAGAGCTTAGAACAAAGTTAATATCATTTTAATTTTTATTTTTTAATACAAATTTGCGTTCGTCCATTTATTTATATTTCTTTTATCATTATAGGAAAGTTGAATACATCAATGCACTTGGTTATTTCAAAGATCAACATACAGTATGTGGAAAAATGAAAAATGGAGAAGAAAAACTGTTCACAGCACAGAATATTTTGATCGCTGTAGGTGGTAGACCAAGATATCCTGATATTCCTGGTGCTTTGGAATATGGTATAAGCAGTGATGATATTTTTAGCTTGGAGAAAGCTCCAGGAAAAACGCTTATTGTTGGTGCTGGATGTATCCTTTTTATATAAAATTTATTAATCGCGATACCCTAAATATTATTCTGTTATTATTCAATTGTGAATAATTTTATGTGAAACAGAGGGGGTAGACAGAAAATTGAGAAACATTTTTACCATATTTATTTGTTAAAATGATGTACAAAATTAATTTTTATTAGATTTTTAATAGCAAAGATTACGTTTCATAGATTTATGTATGAAATATGTAATATTTTAACTCTGATAAATAATAACCTAGAGACAATTGTAAATTCATAACCAGAAAATAAATTAACTATTTGAAATTTTTAATAAATATCTTCGTAGACAAAGTAATATAAAGTTGAATCAACGTTAGTTTAACTGTTAACTTTTTTTTTTTTAATTTGTATGCTCAGAATTATAAATATGTTTCTTTGAAAAAGGTTCAAACAGATTTGAAATTCTAGATCGTGCATATTATTTGAAACTTAGTATTTAATGTTTGAAAATTATGATAACCTTTTTTTTATGATTTTTAATAACAACATATTTTTCATATAATTACATAAATCTGAAACTGCTATCGTTAATATATCAGTTTACTTGAAAAAGCTATAAAATTATTGATATTTGATAAATTAGCCTATATAAATATAATCTTTAATATTACATATTTCATAAATTTTGAAATTTCTATTTATCTAAAAAATTTAACGCGAGGCAAATATTTTTCAATTCCTTTGCCTTTAAAATTTTGTAAAAGACAACACATAATATTTATTAAGATTTTTTGTTATCGAGTATAACATATTCTTAAAATTTGTAAATCTTTTCGAATCATTTTGTGTAATGTTTCGTTTTCCTCAATCAGTAAATAGATATTGGTTTGGAGTGTGCTGGATTTTTGAATGGTTTAGGTTACGATACAACTTTAATGGTACGTTCGATCGTATTACGAGGATTCGATCAGCAAATGGCAAATACTGTTGCGGAAGAGATGGAAAGGCGAGGTGTGAACTTCATTTACCAAGCTAAGACATCAAAGATCGAAAAGCAAAGCGATGATCGGCTTCTTGTACATTGGGTTGATAAAGTAAGTTTTACAGTTCAAAATAAAAATAATTAACGTTTATACTATACTTGTATAACATTGAATTTCTCCTTGTTTTAGGATGGCCAAACACATCAAGATACTTTTGATACTGTTCTCTTTGCTATTGGTCGCAAACCGCTCACAGAAGAACTAAAACCTGAGAACATTGGTCTCAAGCTTGTTCCCGAAACAGCAAAAATAGATGCAAAACATGAACAGACAAATATTCCTAACATATATGCTGTTGGTGATGTGCTTCATGTGAGTTTTAAACTAAAAATTTTGATTTTTGAAGGAAAGGTTTCTGTTTCCTTCAAGAGGATTGTTATTAAGCGCCACGCCCTAGGGACCGGCGCAAAACTTTCCGTTCAGGCCTCGTCGGTCCGCACGGACCGGCGGCAGACTTTTCGTTCGTGTTATCATCGCGAGACAGAACGTTTATTTTAGGCGGAATCGTTTTTGTTTGGTCAATACTTTAAGGAAAACAATATAATACTTAAAAACATTAATGTAATTTATTGAAACAAGATAAGCAAAGGTGAGGTTTCTCTGTACATTCATTACAAAAGGTTGTTACTTCTGGCGTTACGTTTTTAGCTGTCTTCGGTCCTAACATTTGTGCATTATATTTATAGCATTCTGTGCAGTATTTTCTAATTTTGTGCGCACTGCTTTCATTTTTTTTCAAACGATACATCTGTTTATACTTTGGCTCGACTATCGGCGAGCGGCTCGGCAGGTGACGGCTAACTGTGGCCTGAACGGAACGGCGCAAGAATTCGGCGTGGCGCTTAACGTGTTAAATCCACATTTTTATTATGAAAGCCAAGAAAAAATCATAAAAAAATTTGAAGAACTATAAGTAACCTATATACCCCTTGCTTTGTATTGTAGAAGAAACCAGAGTTAACCCCTGTTGCTATACACGCGGGTAGATTATTAGCGAGAAGGTTATTCGGAAACTCAACGGAACAAATGGACTACGTGAATGTTGCGACGACAGTATTTAGTCCTCTGGAATACGGTTCTGTTGGCCTTAGCGAAGAAGCAGCAATTGCCATTCATGGAGAAGAAAAAATAGAAATTTATCATGCGTATTATAAACCAACGGAATTCTTCATACCGCAAAAAGATGTTTCTCATTGCTATTTGAAAGTTATTGCTTTTGGAGGCGGCGATCAAAGAGTGATTGGTATGCATTTTATTGGTCCTAATGCTGGTGAAGTGATTCAAGGTTTCGCCGCTGCTATTAAGTAAGTATTAACTTCATTCTTTGAAATATTATTGGCTACTACTGATCTTACTGTTATTCTTTATTTCATTATTTCTTTATTTTTCTAGGTGCAATTTAACATTTCCAAAACTGAAAGAAACAGTTGGAATTCACCCAACAGTGGCAGAAGAGTTTACACGTGTGTCTGTAACGAAACGTTCTGGGCTTGATCCTAAGCCACAAAGTTGTTGCAGTTAAAGTTCACATAATATTAGGCTTGTTGCATTGCTGATATTTGTGAATACTTTAAAAACATGATCGACGGTACATGTTTTTCATACTTATTATATCGATCATTGAAGCCGGAATTAATTTTCCGATCAGAGTTCCTTTAAACTGGGAATATTTTTTTTTTACCAAGCACAAGTAAAAAGGAGAAGTTTCAGAATACTGCAGTATTTTCGACAAGAAATTGTAGAGCAATGTACGACGTATTGCGTCGTGTAAAATTTGCTTCCTTTGGAACGCGATTGATTAATGTGAATTTAACGTATAGCGTTATACTTATAGTAATTTTTATAAATATAATTTTTCCAAATATCAATATATTCTGATGTATACATTCGAAAAAAATAAATAATAATAAAAATATTTGTTTTACATTTATTTGAAATAATAATTGAAGCAAAATTGTGATATTAATAATGCATGATCAACTTTAGTTTTAATAAGTATGTTATTGAATGTTCCGATTAATATTATTTCAAAAAAATATACACTGCCAAAAATGATTCGATAGAAGGTGATAATAGCACAGATGAGGTATAAGAGTAGAACTCATCCAATGTACTTTTGTGGCCTGAATTCCTGAAGCTTTAGGTCCTCGTTACCATTTTCGTGTTACAATATTAGCAGCAGAATATAGAAAGAGATTTTAGAGCTCGCTTGATGGAAATTGTTATTAAATCCAAGTTAAAAAAAAGATTTTTAGGTTATCCATTATTAATTTAGTTTATTAACTTTCTTTAGTACAAATAATAGCTAGGTATATGAATACGTATTTATATTTAATATTTACTTATAGAATTCATTTTCATATAATGACATAATGAAAAAGACAAACGAAGTGATTATTTATATTCGATTCAACCAAGGTATCAAATAGTAAGAAACAAAAAAGAAAAAAATGAAACTATCAAATTGTTATATTGGTATAAAAATAGATGCCTACGCTTTGAAACCTAACCAACTCTAAATTTAAGATCAGAAGAAAGTAGAATTGAAGAAATGCCTAACCGAGATCGCAGTCAATTAACTCGTATTATTTTCTACATAATTAATAATTGAATCACAGATTTAGCGATGCGACTAGTAATTATGTATCAAATAACATCGATTTCTCGGGTTACACCGCGTAGAGGTGCTGCGAATGGAGACCCCCACCCTAACCACGTCCTTCTTATCCTATCCTACCTAACTATAAACATATCTTAAATTATAAATTACCTGCATAATTAAAAATCTATCTTAACTTAGAATCTTAATTATCGTTAAATAGTTGGAAAAATGTTAAAAAAGGAAAAAAGAAATTTGCCAACAATACGCGGAGTTCCCAAGCGGTCACCCATCTAAGTACTACCCGCGCCCAATGCAGCTTAACTTCGGTGATCGGACGAGAACCGGTGCTTTCTGCGTAGAATGATCGTTGGCGAAAACGTACAATTACGATGTCGATCTCTTGGTACTTCAGAGATTGCTACGTTTTAATTGTCGTGTCTTTATGTATAATATCAAAGCTACGCATGGCAAGTAATTAAAAGTTAAATCGTTTGACCGTCCCAAGTAAAATCATGAAACATTTCGAAGCAATCTTTAAACCGATTGATTGCTAGTTCATCTAATAGAAAACACGGTACAAGTAACCCTGATCGAAATCGAAAAAGATATACATGACCGCGAAAGAAATGTTAGAAAATCACGGTAGACAAACGGGCTGAAGCAGGCCATGTGCGTTTCGTCAAGGCGCTTCCCCACTTACGGGACACTCCTTGGGACTTAGGGTAATAAAACTAAGGCACGCATGCTGGCGGGAACGTCCTCACGACTCACGGATAGTCTAGAAAAGACTTTATTGTAGTAGCCTTCAACGTGAACGCACGTAAAATTAAACATAGCATTAAAAACGCCCACAGACTTTATTCTTTAATTACCGCTCAAAGCCTGATTCCACCTTACAGAAAAAATAAAAGAAATGGGTACAGATATAAATACTTGCATAACGCGAAATATTTTAGAGATATTAAAAAAGGAAAAAAAAGAAGTTTGCCAACAATACGCGGAGTTCCCAAGCGGTCACCCATCTAAGTACTACCCGCGCCCAATGCAGCTTAACTTCGGTGATCGGACGAGAACCGGTGCTTTCTGCGTAGAATGATCGTTGGCGAAAACATACGATTACGATGTCGATCAACTGGTACTTCAGGGATCGCTAACTAAGGAGTAGTATCTACCTGACTAAAAATTTATCTTAACTCAATAAGAGTCTACTTAACAACAGATATATACACCTTAACTTAACCCCTTGACGTACAAATAAAATGCGCGTCGACGCGTCCGTAGAATACCATTTAATTTGGCTCAACTATGGACACACGTGTGCAAGCTTAGAAACAGAACGTTTTAATTTTCAAATTTACATTGCTATATAATATTCAATAAAGTTGATATATAATGTTAACGTACAATAATTAAGTAATACCATAAAATAATAATTTAGTAGTTCTGTAAAGTATGATACATCTCAAAACATTTTGGAATATGTAGTGTAATTGGATATGTTTTACACTGGGGGAAAGCATTTTAAACAAAATACCATCGACGCACGAATGAAACAGTTAAAGAATCTAATAATATACTGCGCGGCGTTCACCGAAGACAGTTCTTGACGTCTCGAAGACGTCAGTCTACAATGGCACACGAAATGAATGACGTCTCCCAGACGTCATTGTATGTCAAGGGGTTAAAAATGACCTTCCTAACTGTGTATTTACCTCAATTTAAATATGCCTATCAAATGATAAAACATGAAAATATAGAGCGTTTCATTTATGTCCTACCTACACAAGAATCTAAAAGGATACAAAAAAAAAGAAGATGGATGTTATGCAACGATTCTTCTTCCTGTTGGATGACTAGGCCATTTGGTTTATTATTCGAGCGGTCATAAAGTTGGAAGGCCATCGGGCACTTAGATTCTAGTACCTTTCCGCGCCTATTGCTTACATCTGTTTGCCAGATTTTTCAGTTTCTGTAATCCGTTTTAACTAATTTCGAATGACTACCAGTATCGGAGCGCCTTTCCAATTTATGACCTGCTGGGCTATTGTATCAGGGGACACGGACTTTCCGCGCGCGTCACTCAAGGGTTTGCAGTACTTGAGAGTGACCGTTGACTTGGAGGCGTAGTTTTTCGTTAGTTCTTTGTTTGTCATTTGCCAATTAGAAGTCAGTTCACCACCTCCAACGTCTCTTCCGAAAATTGTTTGTAACCAATCCGTGTCCTTCATCCCCGCCGATGCACCTCTACCGAGGCATCGTGCGCTAGTTTTTAGCTAGAGTTAATCAGAATATAAACGTACTCAGAATCGAATAGTAACTCAGCAGTTTCACTCACACCACAAGTTCGGAATAAATCTTTCTTTTGTAAAATATAAATTATAAACAAGTATACTGGACTCCGTGACCCCGAAATCCAACATTCCATTGGTTTTACAATATTTCCTGAAACAAACTAAAAATTATAAGACTTACGTCTATTCTACTTACGTAACAAAAATCGAAAGGAATAACCAGTCTGACTAAAGATTTATCTTATCTTAAGAAGAGCCTGCCTGCTTAAAGATCTATCTTAATTTAATAAGAGTCTGCCTGACAGTACATATGTATATCTTAACTTAAAAATGACCTTCCTAATTGTCTATTTACCACAATTTAAATATTTCTTACCAAGTCCTACCTACATAAAAATCTAAAGGGATATAAAAAAAAGATGGAAGTTTTGCGACGAATCTTCTTTCGTTGAACCTTCAATATCTCCTGAAACAAATTCAAAATTATAACTTAATTATCCTATCTACCTAACAAAAATCTAAAGGAATGAAGAAGGAAATCTGATGGTTTCTGGAATGTACTCAAATTCAAAATTATAGGACTTAACTATATCCTAATAACTTAACAATTAGCCTGCCTAATTTGTGTCTAACGTAACTTAAAAATGATCTGCTTCAATATATATTTTTCTTAATTAATAAAAAACCTACCTGAGGGGGAGGTATTCCGATATACGGAGAACTCCTTACCACTCAATTTTATTTTACACAAAATATGAGAACTTATTTTTATTACAATGGCGTATCGCAAATATCGACGGCGATTCGTGGGTGACTGATCACGAGAGCGAAATGTCCGGCGCTTAACACATTGCTGACCGATCACGAGTTAACTTGTGTTTTCGTGGCCAAGCGTTGGTGAACGGTCACGAGTAAACTCGTGATAAGCTTCTTTCCGCATCTTTATTGCTTTCACGGCGCGCTGTTGGAAATCTTGTAGTGTAATTATTTGGTCTGCATACCTCGAGTTGTGTCTCGCTTATAAGACCGGCCAAGTTTCGTTCTTAGTTGTAAAAAAAATTT
>SMSQ01025871.1:66936-93684 GCA_019453375.1 Ctenoplectra terminalis | reverse complement strand
ATTCTCCAAAGTATTAGGATTCTCTAAATTTCGGGATTTTCGAAAGCATTAAGATTCTCGAAATTTGAGATTTTCAAAAGTATTGGGACTCTTTAAATTTTGGAATTCTCAAAAATATTGGGATTCCCTAAATTTCAGGATTCTCCAAAGTATTAGGATTCTCTAAATTTCGGAATTTTCGAAAGCATTGGGATTCTCGAAAACTTGAGATTTTCAAAAGTATTAGGATTCTCTAAATTTCAGGATTTTCGAAAGCATTGGGATTCTCGAAAATTTGAAATTTTCAAAAGTACTGGGATTCTCGAAAATTTGAAATTTTCAAAAGTACTGGGATTCTATAAATTTCCGGATTCTCAAAAATATTGGGATTCTCTATATTTCGGAATTCTCCAAAGTATTGGGATTCTCTAAATTTCGGGTTTCTCCAAGGTATTGGAATTCTCGAAAATTTTACAATTCTCCAAAGTATTGTGATTCTCAAAAATTTTAAATTTTCAAAACTATTGCGATTCTCTAAATTTCGGGATTTTCGAAAGTATCAGAATTCTCAAAAATTTCTATATGATTATTAATTAATTCCTGTGTTTCGAGGACCGATTACCATTATAAGACTCGCTTTAAAACCGATCGTGCTGTGAGATTTCCGATATTTTCGATTACTCTTCCTTTTACTTATTTAATCCATTAATACAGAGTGTAATGGTTCCAACAATGTACTGTCGCACTGTAGCCATAATCGAGACGTATTCGAGAATCTCCAAGCTTTCGAGAATCCCAAACATTTTCGGGAATCCCGACATAATCGAGAATCCTGAAATTTTTGGAAACTCAATCGATCCCATCGAGTTCTCGCACACCTCTAACGTATGCGCCTTAAAAAATGCAACAAATTCAAACAATTACGCCTAAATCATGATCACGTGTAAATCACTATACACAAACAGTTTAAAGAACACTATATCATCTTTAATATTCTAATACTTTCAGTGGAACTCGACGATTTCGAACTAGATACTTAACATCCCATTCTAAATTATGCAATAACGTTAGATCATTACGGAATTATCACAGAAACGCTGACTGCTAGCAAAGATAACGTGGAAGTCCAATTATTTAAACTTCTTCAGAATAAAACGATTCACATACAAGCTAAGATTTCTTATTCTCTTTGAACAAGATATGTTTTCAACACGTTTTCTTAGAATTGATAAGATTTTTACCATTCAATAACGACACACAGATTGATTCAGTAACCTAATATCTAGCGTTACGCACGGTATCCATTCATGAATCTTTCGTCATACAGAAACTATTTAATACTCCACAATATATCGCAAAACAGGAAACGTCCATTTCCTACTGCTCGTTTAAATGCAGTTCTATTTTCACTTCGGTTAAAAATTGAAACGAAGATCCATATTTACCGTGGGTACGAATGTTTTGTAAAAGCAGGAAACTAAAAATTTCATTCGAGTGTAACTTCATCCACTAATAAGATTTTCGAAAACGTTTCCGGTCTTCGATCTGTTAACAATACAAAAACGCCTAAATATTCTTTTTTCTTTTGATAATTTTTACTCGAAAAATTATGCTCCTTATATATTTTTCGCGCCAAGTGTCCCTCGACGCTAATTTTTGTTACGAAATATTAAGACATACAGTGACCGGCATAATAAAGTGACCATCTTATATCGTATACAGAATATCTCAATACTAATGTTTTTAATGACAAAAGATCCTATTATTGCGCTTTTTTGAAAGGTTTACTGTCACACCAAAGGTTTGTTGAACGAGTATTTGCAATAACAAGAACTTATAATTTTATTTCAACAAAACAAGCATTTTCATATATGACAAAAAAAAGTGACCAGTGCAAATACTCTCTTGATTTTCGTAACGAAACTTTGGTGTGACAGTAAACCTTTCAAAAAAGCGCAAAGTAGGATCTTTTGTCATTAAAAACATTAGTTTTGAGATATTCTGTATACGATATAAGATGGTCACTTTATTATGCCGGTCATTGTACATTTATTTTTAATCATCCATATATCGACCATTACTTTTCACGATCTCTTCCCATCTGTTAAGTAATTTGATGGTTTATTTTTCAAAAAAATGTTGAACGTTTGTAATTTTTTCTACGGTCGTCTTTGCTGTGTGGGATAAGTCACGCGGTCCCATAGAGGATCAGGTATTATTATAGCTTTTCTAGCATCAACCCTTTCACTACGGTGCTCTCAAAATTGAAAGAGCTCTTGGTATACTAATCGATACAGTTTTTGTTGATATAATACAAATATACACAGCAAAATTGAAGTATATTGTTTAACGAATGATGGCAAATCATACGTAAATGAAAATGTAAATAATTCTATGGTACAGAAAACGTCTATGCACGCTTTCATCAGATGAATACTTCATTTTTAACACGTTGAGCCCGTCGCCGAATTTGTTGTCCTTTCCGTTCAGCCGGCAGCCGGTGAGCGATACAATGTTGCAGGGTATCGCGAAGAGAAATTATTCATAAATTATATAAAAAGGAAGGAGACGTACATAAAGTCCGAAGATATTGTTCCAAGTGTTATGATAACAATTAAAAACTATTTGGACGAAAGACAGCTACAAATATTACCAAAAAAGTTGTTACGTATTGTAATATGTGTAAAGATAAGCCGCATTTTTGTTTAGAATTTTTCAATAAATTTCATTAAAACTACATTTCATCACATTTCATTGAGACTACATTTATTTCTTAACTTTAATACTGTCGATCCCACGGACCGACGCCAGCCAAACGAAAATTCTAGTGCCGGTCCTCAGGGACCGGCGCCGGCCACACGGAAAGTTCACTGCCGGTCCCCAGGGACCGGCACCGGGCCCAACGTGTTAACCCTTTCAGCGCTATGAACCCATATATGCGTCCTCACACAACCATTCGATTTTGGCTATGAACCCAGATATGCGTCGTCACACAACCATTCGATTTTGGCTATAAACCCATATATGTGTTCTTACACAACCATTCCATTTTGGCTATGAACCCATATATGCGTCCTCACACAACCATTCGATTTTGGTTATGAACCCATATATGCGTTCTCACACAACCATTCGGTTTAGGTTACAATCAATATAGCTTGCAATGAAAATTCAGTCTTTTTCGTACGGAGTGAGCAGTCCACGGCGCGTACGTTAAAGGCGTACATATTCGGTCTTCGTAGCGAAAGGGTTAATACCAAAATAACAATAAGATGTACAATAAGAGGATACCGCGTGGGATTAAAATTTTCGTCGACGGTTACGTGTGACGCAGACCTGACACGCGTCAGAAGACAAGCGACACAAAGCGGTGGAAAGATAATTACGAACGCGTAATTTTCGACGAAATTTCTGGCCGCCCTTGTGTCACAGGCGTGTAATTAAACGTCCCTCGTGGTTACTTTATACATGTGAAAGAGTAAGACAATTAGAGCGATTAACTGGGAACCCTCGCCAAACGTGGCCGCGGTGAAATCAACGACCGCCGAGAAAACTAGCCTTTGTGACACAGCTGAATCCAAACGACACGAAAGATAATAGGAAACGGGCCGCAGACAGAGGAGGATGGATTAGTTTTCCGACTACGTTCTCATTTTAGACCGTAATCTGTTCCCTCGACTATGTTCAACGATTCCGTTATTCATCAACGAGAGCTCGATCGTAAACGTAACCGTATCAATGATTATTTATAAATACGTATTTAGGATTTAGAACAGTGCAATTTTATTTTGGAATGAAATCACTGAATTCGTCTTATTATCTCTATTAACCCTCTATGTATACTATAATTTGTAAGATTTCAAATCATTGTTATACATTATTAAAAACCTAAGACAATTTTTTTAATAATTTGTAGCAGATTCTAAACCATTGTTACACACTATTAAAAACCTAAGACAATTTTTTAAATAATTTATAGCAGATTTCAAATCATTGTTATACATTATTAAAAACCTAAAACAATTTTTTAAATAATTTGTAGCAGATTCTAAACCATTGTTACACATTATTGAAAACCTAAGACAATTTTTTAAATAATTTATAGCAGATTTCAAATCATTGTTATACATTATTAAAAACCTAAAACAATTTCTTAAATAATTTGTAGCAGATTCTACAATTTTTAAATTTGGACTATAGAGGGTTAACCAGTCAGTTGTTTCCGACGAGTATACTCGTCGTGAAGAAAGGGCAAAATTTTAGGTTATGACGAAGAAAGAGAAAGAGGCGAAAAATGGCGAAAAATGAGCAAAAAATTCGCGAAAATGCCACACGTCTGATTTATATTTGTACAAAAAATTAGCACTTTGATAGTTTCAATGTTAAATTACTATACAAGAAAAATATGTTTTATATCGGATAAATACCACCGATTGGTATTTGAATTTCTATGAGAAACAGAATTTAAATATTCAAATTAATAATTCAAATATTCGTTTCTCAATGGTATCTAATTAATTTCTTCTGCAGTATTCTTTTCCTTTTTTATCGTACTTTGCCAATCAAAGCAAGGAATCTATAACGCGGAATTTTTTTTAAAATATAAATTACGCGTTTCAAAGTCTGTTTCTTATATTCTCAAGATACACTCGATTAATTCGGATAACGCAACAGGGATTTGCAATACCACGTTTAATAACCTGTGCACAGGTGCGAGCAAAAAATTATACTACCTATACGCATGTAAATTTATTACAAATTTATTATTTAAAACGCGAGATTAATATATTTACCGTTTTCTGCGTGTAAATGAAATGTAAACGAGCGTAAAAGAATAACAATCCCGAAGAAGCGTAACAACACGCAATGACCAATAACGAAAAAGAAAAAAAAAAGAAAAAAATTCATAAATATCAGCAATGCTTTCCAAACCACGATACCTTTACTCGCCAACGAACAGAACGTATTAACACGCCGGGCCCTGCGGACTGACGCTGAAATTTTCGTTTATGCAACGTTGGTTTCTGAGAAGTGGCAGTACAAATTTCAAAAAATAATACCTTATAATTCATTAATGGTTTCTATTAAATCACATTAAACAAAGATACCACTTTCCTTTGCAGGCCTCTACAATTTTCTTCTTAAATTCTTAACTATTTTGCGACCAAATATTTTTCAATTAACATCGCTGCACACAGCCTAACGGAAAACCATCCAAAATCAGCGTGGCGTTTAACGTGTTAACACGTTGACCGCCGCGTCACCCGTATTTGGGTGACGACAAAAATTCTGATTAGGCCGCTTATTTGAGCGCTTACGAGGTAAATTAGTAGGTATTTCGAATGATATTTCATAGAATATGAGACTATTGAATTGTTATAAAAGTTTATTAAAAAAATGATTTACAATGGAATGCTTTAAAACAGTCCATGCAAAGTTGGGGTTGATCAGGGCAATCTGGGCATAACGTTATTGTCTTTTTTATATTTTGTCGTGCCTTTGATCGGTTCGTATGGAACATAATTTGCAAGCCCTTCTAATGCTTTGTCCGGAAGAACTTTTTCAGTCCTAATAATTTCAGAGCTAACAGTTCTCTAAATTTTCTAATATTTATATTTTTTTCTTGTTGCAGTCTCGTAAAGGATCGAAGCGTCTACTACAACTGTAATTTCATTTTTCTCTTTGACGTCGCAAAAAATTAGGGCAAAAATTTTAACTATTCTGTATTTTAATTTAATATTAATGTTAAATTCTGTATTTTAATTTAATATTGATACTAAATTCTGTATTTTAATTTAATATTGATACTAAATTCTGTATTTTAATTTAATATTGATACTAAATTCTGTATTTTAATTTAATATTAATATTAAATTTTATATTTTTATTTAATATCAATATTAAATTCTGTATTTTAATTTAATATTAATGTTAAATTCTGTATTTTAATTTAATATTAATGTTAAATTCTGTATTTTAATTTAATATTGATACTAAATTCTGTATTTTAATTTAATATTGATACTAAATTCTGTATTTTAATTTAATATTAATATTAAATTCTGTATTTTAATTTAATATTGATACTAAATTTTGTATTTTAATTTAATATTAATGTTAAATTCTGTATTTTAATTTAATATTAATGTTAAATTCTGTATTTTAATTTAATATTAATGTTAAATTCTGTACTTTAATTTAATATTGATACTAAATTCTGTATTTTAATTTAATATTGATACTAAATTCTGTATTTTAATTTAATATTAATATTAAATTCTGTATTTTAATTTAATATTGATACTAAATTCTGTATTTTAATTTAATATTAATATTAAATTCTGTATTTTAATTTAATATTAATGTTAAATTCTGTATTTTAATTTAATATTAATGTTAAATTCTGTATTTTAATTTAATATTGATACTAAATTCTGTATTTTAATTTAATATTGATACTAAATTCTGTATTTTAATTTAATATTAATATTAAATTCTGTATTTTAATTTAATATTGATACTAAATTTTGTATTTTAATTTAATATTAATGTTAAATTCTGTATTTTAATTTAATATTAATGTTAAATTCTGTATTTTAATTTAATATTAATGTTAAATTCTGTACTTTAATTTAATATTGATACTAAATTCTGTATTTTAATTTAATATTGATACTAAATTCTGTATTTTAATTTAATATTAATATTAAATTCTGTATTTTAATTTAATATTGATACTAAATTCTGTATTTTAATTTAATATTAATATTAAATTTTGTATTTTAATTTAATATTAATATTAATTGCAATCTTGTAAACGATTAAATCGTTTACAACTGTAATTCCATTTTTCTTTTTACAAAATTTTAACTATTCGCCACTACTGAAAAAATATTTCAAAAGGAAGAAATAATTTTCACACGCCTTCTTAGATACTTGGTTCTTAGAAGAAAGATTTTCAACTAAACGCGCATCCCGAAAACACGTTTCGTTGTAAGCGTACTTGTTATTGCGCTACAATTAGAAACGAACGATTATTTTTCATGTAAGAAAGGCTTCAGATAATTTTTACATTTTTCGATACACAGTAAAACCAATGCCAAATTTTCTTTTCCTGTACCTTACAGATTTCATTAGTTCCAGAAAAATCTTATTTCGACGACTAGTTTACTCGGAATAACTCATAATTCCACATTACTGTTATTGCACACACGGTGCGCAGGCTGTCTTATAGCCTCGAAAATCCATTGCACACACGTAATTTATTAATTATTTATTATTTATTAAAACGTAAACAGACACGTATCCCAGCCAAAGAAACCCGTATCAAAATGCACGATGCGCACATTTCAACCTGTTCGATAATTTCGACGCGCGAAACATTTTCTACTAATCTCTTTTCCGGATACATTTTATTTCAAGCGACAAACGAAATCGATATCGTCGATATTCTTCTTGGAATCAACATTGAAGCACTCTATTTCGATGGACCACCGGTAATAAACAACTTTCGAACACGCACATAACCTCCAAGAGAACCACGACGAAAAACACGAAGTAACAGGCGATTGTTTTCCCGCTTACCTGCATACTGTCCGCCGAGATGATTTCCCCGGAAAATTTTCGAGCCAATTCGATGCCCAAACGTGATTTTCCGCATCCCGTAGATCCCAAAATCGTCAAAATTGGCACACGCGACATATCGTCCTTTCCACAGTCACTCATCGCTAGTTGTAACTGCGCATGCGCGACACGAGTCCGCATGTGCTTCTCGTTCCGTTGATGGAGCCATGTAAACCAAAGGCGGTCGATTTTGAACGAGCTCCCGTCAAATGTCACGATTGCGTATTTATTCGAGACGTTAACACTTTATCGACCGGTTGATTCGAGCGCGGATACATCGATAATACCGGCTCGGTTTTGGCTATCGCGCGGAAATATAAGCTCTTATTCTTTTAACTCTGTTTTTAAATCGAAATTCGCGAGGATGCTTGGTATATCGTTTCTCTTATTGTAGGGTAATTGAATTGAATAAAATTTTTAATTTTTATAATGTTAATATTAAGCAGTGAGCGATAGATGAACGTTGGCTGTAAAAAGACGATTGATAGGCTCCCGGTCGATGAGCGTTGGTTGGAAAAAGCCGATTAATAGGCTCCCGGTCGATAAAGTGTTAATATCGTATTTACCGTAGCTATTTAACAGGTTGACTGCCACGCGCATTTTATGTAGTTTGCCCATGGCGCCAATATGAATTTCTTATTATGCGATGTACATTATGTTGAACAAAATAATATCTATGTTTTCCTTGTATTGATCAAATTATTTTTGCATGTTCTGTACGGCATTAATTTCTTCGAACCATTATAGTAAAGTGGTGTTATTTGAAAATTTATCGGTATCGATATTTACTATAATTATGTATTTTACTATTGGTCGCATCGCTGGTCACCGGTGGCCCCCATAACGCTGTAGTCAAGTCGAGTGCCGGTCACCGGTCACCCCCATGGCAGTCAACGTGTTAAGACGTTGACTACCGCGCGCATTTTACTTGGTTTGCCCATGGCGCCAACACGAATTTCTTATTATGCGATGTGTATTACGATGGAAACAAATATGTATATTTTCCTTGTACTAATAAAACTATTTTTGCATGTTCTTTATGGAATTAATTTCTTCGAACCATTATAGTGACAGTGATATTATTTGAAAATTTATCGGCATCGATATTTAGCACAGTATATGTTATAGTTAGAAAAAAATTTAGAGAGCGTATATCTTGATGGATCTTCGAGAGCGAATATATACGCCTTTCGTAGTCAAAGGGTTAACAAATAATTGGTATGAAAAATCGTTCGAGAAACAGAGTAAATTAACACGTTGATCGCCGCGCGCATTTTACGTGGTTTGTCCATGGCGCCAACATGAATTTCTTATTAAGCGATGTATATTATGTTGAACAGAATATCTATATTTTCCTTGTATTGATAAAATTATATTTGCATGTTCCGTATGGCGTTAATTTCTTCGAACCATTATAGTAACAGTGGTGTTATTTGAAAATTTATCAGCATCGATATTTACTCTAATTATGTATTTTACTATTGGTCGCGTCACCGATCACCGGTGGCCCCCATGGCAGTCAACGTGTTAACACCGCGCGTGTTATATTTTTCTAAAAATTAAGAAACTTGGCAAACTTGACAAAATCAAAGAAGTTGTAATTTTTTAATGATAGGAAGCTTCAATCCAGACACAGAAATCCTCTTCTTTTCCTGCGATTATATAGTATAATGTTGCACGATGTTACAAGGTTTAAGTCGGTTTTGCAATTTTAGACGCAATTTGCAAGTACACGGTCAACGGTTACGCATGCATAAAATTACATTTCGCAGTGCTACAAATTTAGCTGATCGCGCATAACACACAGATGAGTTCAAGCATAGATCTCTGTCTCTGTTACGATTCAGTTCTATAGCTCGTTGCTACGTATCTTCCTATAAACACGGTCGATTGCAACGTGCCCTTAAAAATTAGGAGCAATTTACACTGTGAAGTTTCATTACGCAGCGATTGAACTTCAGTGACGTAAATCGTTTCATAAGCAGATTACATCTTCGACACGTGTCTTGGTATTTCGCATAATTTTATTCATCATTGTTACATATTATTAAAAACCTAAGACAATTTTTTAAATAATTTATAGCAGATTTCAAATCATTGTTACACATTATTAAAAAACTAAGACAATTTTTTAAATAATTTGTAGCAGATTTAAAATCATCGTTACACATTTTTAAAACCCTAAGAATAATTTTTTAAATAATTTGTAGCAGATTTAAAATCATCGTTACACATTTTTAAAACCCTAAGAATAATTTTTTAAATAATTTGTAGCAGATTTAAAATCATCGTTACACATTATTTAAACCCTAAGAATAATTTTTCAATAATTTGTAACAGATTTTAAACCATTGTTACACATTATTAAAAACCTAGGACAATTTTTTAAATAATTCGTAGCAAATTCTAAACCATCGTTACACATTATTAAAAACCTAAGACAACTTTTTAAATAATTTATAACAGATTTCAAATCATAGTTATATATTATTAAAAACCTAAGACAATTTTTTAAATAAGTCATAGCAGATTTAAAATTATCGTAACACATTATTTAAAACCTAAGAATAATTTTTGTACCGAAGAAGGTGTTGTTTCAACTGTACTTTCGACTCCATTCTTACTCAAAGTTTGAATAAGTAATTATTTCGAAATGGTCATAATAATTTGATCACCCACTGTAAGATGACGAACAACTGTGACATCAGAAATACGCGCTGTACTTAAGAGACAGACCCACCAGTGATATTTCTGTATTATCACTAATTCGATCAGGCGCCAGCAGCATATTATATACGTGGTGTTTTATGACACAGCTGTTTCTAATCCACATTTCGATCGATATAATTAAATATGTACCAGAAACTGTTTGATTTTTTAATCGAAAAAAGATAACGTTCACGCACTTGTCCTATTATAAACATCATAGCCTACATTTTTTCAGATAAAAATATCTAAGATGTATTTGAATTTGTACAGCGGACGAACAGTATCAGTCCCTCGACAAATTAGATCTACCTATCAACGATTCGTAACCGATGATTAAGTTATTAAATTTACGTATCTCCTAGAGATTTCAAAATTCAACAGTTCAGAAACGTTCTCTGTTCCTAGGCAGTGGATAAAAAGTGAAGATTGATTACATGGTTATTTTACCGATACTCATCATTAGACTGCAGATTTTTATGCAAATTTACAGTTTTGTGAAGACAGTAGAAAAGAGAACTTCGATGGAAAATCGTTTTATCTACCAAGTATTATAAAAATGGCTGTAATGTGGATATTTTGATCTCGTGGAAAATTTCTTATCGTGCTGTTTTATTACCCATGCGAATATTTTTGAAATTGGAAAAAGAACTGAAACGGAAGAGCATGTCTACAAGTACGCTAGATAACTGGGACTTGTTATGCGAGAAACTCCTTTTTCCACGTCTTGCAATAAGAAGATGCATCAAGAAAGTGGAAAAACTCGCTGCGGTATAAATTACTGGTTTAGATGTAATACGAAGAAGAATGTAACAAAAATCTAAGAAAACTAATAATAAAAAGCTTCCAGAAATTATTTTTTAAGGAAATAATATTAATACCTAAGGTGGCCAAATACTTTTATAATAAAAATTTAAGAAAACTAATAACAAGCTTGCAGAAATTATATTTTAAAGAAATAATATTAATACCTAAGGTGATTAAATATAAATAAATCTAAGAAAACTAATAAGAAGCTTCCAGAAATTATTTTTTAAAGAAATAATATGAATGCCTAAAGTGGTTAAATATTTTTGTAATAAAAATTCAAGAAAACTAATAAAAAGCTACCAGAAATTATATTTTAAAGAAATAATATTAATACCTAAGGTGATTAAATATAAATAAATCTAAGAAAACTAATAAGAAGGTTCCAGAAATTATTTTTTAAAGAAATAATATCAATACCTAAAGTGATTAAATACTTTTGTGATTAAATATATATAAAAACAGAGTTCCTACAAATTACTGCATTTATTTAATTCCATTATTTAAAATAATACAGCCATGATTAATACTAAATAGAAACTCTGATATAGTTTTATAGATATCATTGTTAAAACATTCATTTTAACAATTACTTGTTATATTGCGATGAAAAAAATAAAATCTTACAACTTTAAGACACTCCAGTTAATTATAGAATAAACAGAAAAGAATCGAATCGAAATAAGAATTCAGTCAAAATAAAGATTTTTAAGTTCAAAAAATACTTTATTATTAATGTTCAAACTAAATAGGTACTAATAACGAATTTATAATAAAAAAGTTAAGCTTCTAAACCTTGACTATTATTTTTCAGTATCAAAAGCAAATGAACCGTAAGAAGAAGTTTTTAATAACCGTTAAGAATTGTAAATTTTTATTCATTTATGCATATCCATTATTTTATATCGCTTGAAAGTTAAATTTAGCGATTTAACATCTCTGTAAAATTTTTCTATCTATAAAATTATATTCCGTACAACTGTATTAGCATATAATCTCTATACATACTACACCGATCTTGAAATAAAAATTTTAACAAAGAAATCGACGTATTTAATTAATATCACGCTTCACGAAATCTATACAACATTTCCAAATTCATTCAGAGCAAAACTTCTGTTTGCTCGAAACAAATATCGTTAGCAATCGTTATCCTTTTCTTGTGTAACGACTTAATTGGACACTTGTGGACTTTATTTATCAAGTCATCCGCCTAAATGTTGCGGTTAACACAGCATCGTTTCTCTTTTTTTCTCCCCCCGAAAATGGAAAGAAAAAGTAATTTTACGATTTCTTTCGCCTTCAAAAGTATCGATAAGATAACGCAATATTGTAGGAGAACGTAACCTTGGCAGGTCGTGGGAGATCTCAGATAATTTCTATCTGCACGAGCTTAGATAATTCACTGATATTTCATCCTAAAATGAGACGAAACCAACGACTGAAACCGTTGTCGCGTACATTTATTTTAACACTTTGACTGCCATGGGGGCCACCGGTGGCTGGCACTCGACTTGACTACAGCGTTATGGAGGCCATCGGTGATCGGTGACGCGACCAATAGTAAAATACATAATTAGAGTAAATATCGATGCTGATAAATTTGAAAATAACACCACTGTTACTATAATGGTTCGAAGAAATTAACGCCATACGGAACATGCAAATATAATTTTATCAATACAAGGAAAATATAGATATTCTGTTCAACATAATATACATCGCTTAATAAGAAATTCATGTTGGCGCCATGGACAAACCACGTAAAATGCGCGCGGCGGTCAACGTGTTAATTTACTCTGTTTCTCGAACGATTTTTCATACCAATTATTTGTTAACCCTTTGACTACGAAAGGCGTATATATTCGCTCTCGAAGATCCATCAAGATATACGCTCTCTAAATTTTTTTCTAACTATAACATATACTGTGCTAAATATCGATGCCGATAAATTTTCAAATAATATCACTGTTACTATAATGGTTCGAAGAAATTAATTCCATAAAGTACATGCAAAAATAGTTTTATTAGTACAAGGAAAATATACATATTTGTTTTCATCGTAATACACATCGCATAATAAGAAATTCGTGTTGGCGCCATGGGCAAACCAAGTAAAATGCGCGCGGTGTTAACACGTTGACTGCCATGGGGGCCATCGGTGGCTGGCACTCGACTTGGCTACAGCGTTAGGGGGGCCACCGGTGACCGACGACGCGACCAATTGTAAAATACATAATTATAGTAAATATCGATACTGATAAATTTTAAAATAACACCACTGGTTACTATAATGGTTCGAAGAAATTAACGCCATACGGAACATGCAAAAATAATTTTATCAATACAGGGAAAATATAGATATTATTCTGTTCAACATAATATACATCGCATAATAAGAAATTCACGCTGGCGCCATGGGCAAACCATGTAAAATGAGCGTGGCAGTCAACGTGTTAACACTAAATGCATCGTGCTATCACTTTTAGTACCAACTTATAACCAAAACATAACGCGGTATTGAAAAAAACAGAACTACCCTTAACACGTTGACTGCCACGTCACCCATATTCGGGTGACAGTAAAGTTTCTGATCGGGCCGCGTCACCCGTATTGGGATGACGCTTATTTGACTACTTGCGAAGGATATTCGTATGTGTTTAACTCATTGACTGCCAGGCATGTTTAGAGGGTCTTGTCCTGGGTGCCATGGTTTTATTTTAAAGAACACATGAAATTTTACGAAATACAATAATATTAAGTTACCGATATAATATTGTAATGGGATTTACAGTAATTTTTATTGAAAAAAAAGAGTAATAATTCTTAACTCAAATGGCCATTTGTAATTAATCTAAAATTGCAGCACACTACGAGGTATCTCGTAGTTGGCAGTCAATGGGTTAATGTGATTTAATAGAATCCATTAATGAATTATAAGGTATTATTTTTTTAAATTGATACTGCCAGTTTTCAGAAACCAACGACGCTTAAACGGAAATTTCAGCGTCGGTCCGCAGGGACCAATTATATAATTATATATAATAAGTACCATTCGTGAACCCATGTGTCACGGTGGGACTATTTCAGTCCCACCCTGTAACAACAAATTAAATTAAATTATTATTACTTTTTTTATGTTTTTACACTATGCAATTCCTTCATTAGTAAAGATATACCAATTTTGTTTCATTTGAAACGCAATCTAATTTTTGTGCAACACGGGTCTATTTTATTATAAATCCTGTGCCGCAGAGAGTTAAATAGAAAAAATTTTAATGCAAACACACTATCGATCAATGTTAAAATATTTTATGAAACTCAGCACAGATCCACGAAACCGAACAGATGTATTAATACCAAAACACATGTACTAATAAATTGGTATCGAACACTAGTATAATATACGAAAAGAGCGGCTATAAATAGGGAATGGAAAATTTTATGCCTAAAAGTGGCCGCTCACCGATAAAATATATGTCCTCTGTTTTTTTTCAATCTAAATGGACGTTTTGTAGACCAACTTCGAGATGGTACGATAGCCTTTAATCTATCGGGCATAGATTTAACCTCTTTCGAGATTACGTAACGACCAGCTCCATTCTGTTTCTTTACCAAACATTATCCAACACTGGTACTTCGAAAAAGAGGTATTTCAAGAACCACGTTTTCGAATTGACACAAACACTCTATACGGTTTGTATCAACTAAACGAGGTGTATACGTTTTAACCGGTGAGCATAAATTGTATGGAATAGACTGTTTGAAGTAATTGAAGTTATGATTCTATTATAGATGTAAATACAAGTGCAGCATAGAATTTTCTTTCGAAGAATTCAAATAAACAAATCTATTCGTGGGGTCCGTTAAATGAAGACCTCTCGTGAACCGATATACTCTTCGTTAAGAAATAGCACCGGTGTTTAATTCTAGCGTAACACTTTTTCACGTGCTCTTTTCTGGTCCGATTCTAGTTCTTCGAAGGATTGAATGTTTTTAAATATGGTACTTTGGAAATTTGGAAATTATAAATCTTGAGAGTTTGAATATTTTTACATTGGAGAGGGAGAGTTTGGAAATTTGAAAATTTGGATATCTAAGTTTGAAGATTGTAAAGTTGGAAAGCAACGGTTTGAAGATTTGGAAATTTAGACATCTGAATGTGTAGATTTATAATTTAAAAAATTGGAGGGCAAAGGTTTGAAAATTTGAAAATTTAGAGATTTGAAAGCGTGGATTTATGAATTTAAAAATTGGAAAGCGAAGGTTTGAAAATTTGAAAATTAAGAGATCCGAAAGCGTGGATTTATGAATTTAAAAATTGGAAAGCGAAGGTTTGAAAATTCCAAAATTTAGAGATCTAAAAACGTGGATTTAGAAATGAAAAAATTTGAAAATCTTAGGCCTGAAAATCTTAACACTGGAAAGCAAAGGTTTGAAAATTTGAAAATCTGAAGATCTAAAAATATTAAAATTGGAAAGCAAAAGTTTGAAAATTTGAAAATTTACAAATCTGAAAATCTTAAAATTCGAAAGCAAAGGTTTGAAAATTTGAAAATCTGAAGATCTAAAAATATTAAAATTAGAAAGCAAAAGTTTGAAAGTTTGAAAACCTAGAGATCTGAAAATCTTAAAATTCGAAAGCAAAGGCTAGAAAATTTGAAAACCTAGAAATCTCAAAATCTTGCAATTAGAAAGCAAAGGTTTCAAATTTTTAAAACCTGGAGATCCGAAAATCTTAAAATTCGAAAGCAAAGGTTTGAAAATTTGAAAACCCAGAAATCTCAAAATCTTGCAATTAAAAAACAAAGGATTTGAAAACTCAAAAATCTAAAAATCTAAGATCTAAAAATTTACAAATTAAAATGCGAGGATCGATAAATTTTTAAATCTAAAAATCTAGAAATCCATAAACTTGAAAACTTAAAAATCGTGTTACCAATTTCACAAATTTCAATATCTGCGGTTCAAATCACCCTTCATTTTTAATACCCCTATCTCTCTCATACAACAAAATAATACCAATTATACAAAAAATGCTTAACACGAAAGACAACCGGTTCACTGGCCGGAAAAGCTCAAGTTTAAAATTTCAAGGATCAGGAGCGGCAACAAAGTTTCCTCGTACCTCGGTGTCGAATCATCGAGACGGACAATTTGATTTATCATCAATTTTACACCCGATAAAAGTTTCCCGACGATTTCGCGTTCAGTCGTCTTTCGTAGAGTCCCCGATTACACGTGGTATTTCGGGGATCCGTTATATATCATTCGCTTTATTGGCCGCGCGGATGCGCGCACGTTGCCTCTGCTTTCCATAATTCTCACATTTAGCCGCCTAATCGCGGCTGGCCCGGTCGAAATACTCTATTGACGCAACTGCACGGGAACTTTCCACAGGAAGCGCCAACGTCGCGAAGACAGAAAGTAAAAAAAGCTAAATGAAAACGAACAGGGACGCGAAATACGCGGTGCAAAGGAAGTAAAACGGAGAGAAGGAAGAATTAAAGGAGGAAAAAAGTGAGCAAGGGGAAGCGAATGAAAGAATGACACCGAGAAGAGGGGTTAAAAGCTATGAAAGATAAAAAAAAGCAAAACGAAGGCGAGAAAGACGTGAAGCACACAGGGAATAGAAAAAAAAGATGAAAGAGGAAAGAAATGAAAGAAGAACGGAAGAAGAGTAAAAGAATTAAACGGAAACAAAGAGGCGAGGGCGGTCGAGATACGCGATTTAACACTGGGGGTACCAAAATGGTCAAAATGACTCATTCATCATTTTTTATAGAAATTTTATAAGTTGACTGTGGCATCTCAGAGGCAATTTTCCGCGATTTTTTGTTAAACATGTAGACAGAGCTTTGTTTACCTTGCATCGCGTATTTTTTTATGTACCTTTCATCACGATTTTTTCGGTAGAAATAGGTATGTTTTAACAGTAAAACTACCAAAGCGGTCGAATGACCGGTTCCTAATTTCACATAAAAATTTTATAAATTTCGAACCGTGCAATTTTTTATATTTTCCGCGATTTTCGATCAAATATACGGTTAAAGGTTTCTTTTTCTTGCGTTATATATTTTTTAAAATATTTATGTATTGTCATTTTTTTTAGTACAAATTTTTTTAGTACTTTAATCGTCCGTAGTTGTAGTGTTAACCCTCTATAGCTCGAATTTTGTCTGCTTATTGGAGAAAAGATTACGATTGATTACAGTTTTTCACTTTGATTTAAAAATGTTTTGAGTAATAATTACCGTAGATGGATCGTGGTAATCAAATTTAATAGCGCAGTGATAACTAAACAAATTTTAATTTTTTCAAATATAGATAAATCAGTTTGGAACTTTTAAGTCACACGGTCCTATGGAGAACCCTGCTGCGACCCTTTGTCATTTTTTACCCAATCGAGTTTTCGCTAAACAATTTCCTAAGTTTGAAAAAGATATAAAGTTCTTTGTTTCATTTTTACCTTGACACATTTTTACCAAAATCAGGAATTTGTTTTTCAGTGAAAAAAGAGTGTCTTTGAGTGTGCAAAAGAATTCAAAGACCGCAGCAAGGTTGAACGAAAACGAAAAAAAGGAATGAAAACTGAGGAAAGAAAATTATGGAAAAGAAAACAAAGTAAAAGCGGGTTGAAGCTGTGAAACGAGAAACAAGGAACCAAGAAAACGACAGAAAGGAACAAAATGGCGGAAGGACTGGGAAGGTTAGAGGAAACAAATGAAAGAAGTACAAAAGAAGAATAAAAGAATTAAATGGAAACAAAGAGGTTGGGGCGACCGGGATATGAGGTGCAAATTAAAAAAAAAAAAGAGAAAAAAACGAATGAAAATTGAAGAAAGAAAATTATGGAAAAGGAAAGAAAGTAAAAGCGGGTTGAAGCTGCGAAACGAGAAACAAGGAACCAAGAAAATGACAGAAAAGAAGAAACAAAATGGCGGAAGGACTGGGAAGGTTAGAAGAAACAAATGAAAGAAGTACAAAAGAAGAATAAAAGAATTAAATGGAAACAAAGAGGTTGGGGCGACCGGGATATGAGGTGCAAATTAAAAAACAAAAAAAAAAAAAAAAATGAATGAAAAATGGAAAAAAGAAAATTGTGGAAAAGGAAGCAAGATAAAAGGGAGTTAAAGCGGTGGAACGAGAAACAAGGAACCAAGAAAATGACAGAAAAGAAGAAACAAAATGGCGGAAGGACTTCGATATGAGAGAAGCGACGTTGCAAAAGAAAAAGAATAAAGAAAAAGATAAAAAAAAAAGAGGAAAGAGCGTATCTGATCGGTAGAATGGTTAGTTTTCGTTCGTCCTGGGCGTATAACGCCGCGACCACGGTGGCTTTCTCGTTAAATTTCTACTTTGGCTTACCTTCTCCCCGGCTCGCAGTTTCGGATGCATCCCAGCCGGCCATTATCTTGCTCTTTATGACGTCGAATTAATTCAACGAGCGAAATAAAGGCTCGTAAAACCGGTGCCGGTCGTCGATCGTACCGTTAATCGCCATAACGTGATATATGGTACGAGTGAAATGAAGCGGATGACTGGAATTCGATTACATTCCATTTTTTTATTTTTTTTTTTCGGCTTCTTAGTTAGTATTTTTTGGTTCTTTGCTCTTGGACCTTCAAACTACCCCCGTTGTTGATATTCCTCGTCATCTGGTCACCGGACGCGGTATGATCACTCGATCTTATGGAACGAAACATCCCTTTGAAAACATCCCCTTGTCTGTTCGTTGTTATGCACAATAGTCATGTTCTCTCGTGTTCTTCTATCGCTTGCAATGGAAAATAATGAGTCACTGATTATAATTGATAGTGATTAACACGTTTACTGTGACAGATTTTTTGGAAGATTCTCTATTTCGCGGTGTGGGATCACTTTATTCTTAGTTTTGAAGATTTGACGAAGTATTATACTATAAGCTTATCTGACATTGTAAAAAATAACAAAATGGGACTTTGAATATTAAAAAATAGGAATGTCTGTGCGAGACAAATAATTACGTGTTTTTCGCCAACGAAAAACAAAAAAGAAATATGAATTATTTTGTTTTTTTTTCAATTATTTTGTTCGTCGATATACAAATCCTTCGGCTGGTTGCTTTATAAAATAATTAATGCTTAATAATTCAGCTTTCTTTAATATTTCTACCTTCTATTGAGGTTAATGAAATTATCTTTACTAAATTATTTTCATAAAAATATACGATTTAATCTGAATTTCGGAAGAACTTATTCAGAACGTTTCTTTATTATTTCCTACAGCTAATTTAACCCTTTGCAAACTTTCGTAAACTTTTTTTAAGTTTCAAAGGACTATTGTAAAAACTTAGTGTCCTTTCGGAAAGAAAAACAGAAAATTATAAACGTTTACGATTCCTTATTTATTTGGTTAATTCACTTTTATTCTAAAATAAAAGAAGCGCTTGAATTGATAAAAATATATAATCTAATTCAAAATATAATCTCCGAAGAAAATTATGCGTGTCGCCAGCGGAGTGCAAAGGCTTTTATTTAATTAATTAATTTTAACTCGCTGAAACAAAGTTTTAAAACATCGCTGTTCAAAGATGGACCTGGAACTTGGATACAGGTTCGAGGGCGCAAAGTAAAATTAGCGTTTTGGGTAAATGATAATAGCTTTATTCGTATAATAAGATAATTCGAAATATAAACGTCAAGGAACTGTTTGACCCTTTTTCCTGAAAAAAAAAAAAAACATCCAAGACTTTTCTCCTAATCCGTCGCAGCTGACCACTAACGAAACAAAAACAAAAATTTCTAACATGCGTATCACTCAGAAATTACATTGCCGTTGCATAACTTGATTATTAACGCCTAACTATAGAGCGCGATTTATTTTTTTTCATCTTTCTTTCGACTCAACCAAAAACGATCGTCGACCACCAACACGCTGAGAAACGGATTTAAATCCGTCGAAAGGAAAAGAATATATTATTCGCGTCCGATGATGCTTCGACGTACATAGTTCTCGCCGATAAAAAGGAAACCAAAACAAGAGAGAAAAACAAAGCGTGTTAGGTGAGCGAACGATTATTTTAATTTCATTTTAAATTTAAGTACAAAATCTATTCTTTCCTTCTATTCTTAATTTTTTCGTCGCTATTTCACTCTCTCTCTATCTATCTTTCTTCAGCTCACTCTCGCTCTACAGGATGTCTTAATTAAAACGGAACATCCAAACGTGTATCTTTTATCTTTAGTATCGTAAATATTTCAAGCACGATTGCAAAATTTCACCATCGTTTTTCTTCCAATTTTTTCAAATGCTACCGGTATTTTTTTTTTTTCTTTTTCTCGCTACGAAGCATGTACTTTTTTTTCCGTATCGCATCTTTTGTTTCTCGTACGCGTTAAGATGCGGTCAAAGCAGTTCGCAAGGTTATAAATTAGATGCAGTTAGAGGATGCGATAGAAAAAAAAAAAAATCTTATACCTTCCGACAGAAAAAGAATACCAGATTTATAAAAAATCGTAAAGATAATGAAAAGAATTTTTCATTTACGATGGCCTTCGTTCGAAATGATTTTTAATCAGAAATTACGTTCGAAACATAACCGATACCACAAATAAAACAGATACTTAGGCGTTCCGGTTTTAGATGAGACACCTTGCATGTTGTTTCCGCACTTGTAGTACAAATAAAAGCATATTTCTCACGATTTTTTTCTCTTATCCATCTCTGCAATTCTTTTTCTCCTTTTTTTTGTATTTTTTTTTCTTTTTTTTCTTTTTTTTTTCTTTTTTCTTTTTGTTGCATCTTTCTGTACAAAATCCACCCGTCCATCCCACAGAAATGGCGAGGGTTACGTCGTTATATAATATGCAAATAGTAAATATAGAGATATAAATATTACTTCTAATATTACTATTTTAACTTCTGGAATAAATATTACTTCTTCATTTATTATCTTCTATCTAGTAGTGTAATATATACGATATACATGCACACGGAAGTCGCACACGTGCACGTATACAAACACACGCACACACATCCCTTATTAACATCGTTTATAAATGTGTCTTAATTCACTGCATTGCGCTTCGCTTATCCGTTAACTTTCTCTTCGTTTTCTTTTTTTCTTCTTCTTCCTTTATTTCCCCTGTATTAACAGGCTTACGTGTGTGTATATAAGGTCAATGTTACGTAATTGTACGGGGGTGACTCTTAGGTTTCGACGATTCCCCGACAACTTCCGGGCCTCGAGCATGGCCGAGGGAAGATGAAATAAAAGAAAAAAGAAAAAAAAAAAAAAAAAGAACAACCAGTACGATAGGACACGGTAGTGGTCGGGGAACGACAATCGCGATCGTTCTCGGTAAAATTGTAAAATCGTAACGTTTCTTTCCGCGTACTACTTATCCAACAATCGTTCGAGGTATAGGTACAAGTGAACTCTTTTATTTTTTATTATTATTATTATTATTATTAGTATTATTTTTAATAAGGAGGTGGGTCCGGTAAACTTCGTCTATTATCCGCGAGATCGGCCGATCACGAATCTTATAATACATAATAATATAGAACAATCCACGGGAAGGTTCTCGGTGGAAACGAAACACGAGAAGAAGCACTCCTTAACACGCAGACAACCTTACCGATTAGCGTTACAATTAATAATTAATATTAATATTATGAATAATATATTATATTATTAGGTAATCGGTTACACGTTATATGCTGTCCCTATATGCGTTACATGGTTATTATATAAATGTATAATATAATATATTATATAATATTACATATTAAATATTATCGGCTACAATTACAAGTGAGTAGTACAATCGTTATTACCGTTAAACGTTAAATAATCATTAACAGTATTGCTCGATAATCGATAATAGAGTAATAGGTAATTAGCAGCAAACCCTACGATTATATCTACCCGCTGTGTAAAAAAAAAAAAAAAAAAAAAAAATTTTTTCCCACCGTCACAGGATCATCGAATCCTCCGTAGCGTTTTAAAAATCCAGTTCTCTCCTCTCGAAGGGAGAACAAAATTTTCTTTTATTTTTTCTTTTTTTTTTTCTTAAGCGTTTCCTTGAGAAGCGTGATTTTATTTTATACGGTCGGAACGTAGGGTCCCTCGATTTACACTTTACGCTGATTTTCGTTATTTCCTTTTTTTTTTTTCCTTTTTTTTTTGTTATCGTTTTTCTTTCTTTCTTCCTCGTTCTGTAATATATCGCGATTACGTAGAAAAGCTTGTCATAGAATGTCGTGAGAATCGAGACGAAATTCCAACGACGCCACCCCCGGTTTAAAGCGGCTAAGTCTCTGCGGTGCGCGTCCGTCGAGTTAAACGCGACCATCGAAGGACGAAGGACGCGCCATTTTGTCGCTTTCGGTTTCGCTCGATCATGGAACACGGGGCGAGGAGAAAATAACGTTGCGATTCTTACGCAGCGTTGAAAGAAAGAAAAATGGGGCATCGAAAAGTCCTACGAGTAACAAGAAGGGGTGTTAAGAGAAATGCAGAGTGTCTCGGAAAAAAAAAGAACGCCCTTCGTCCATCCGCGTCGCGCAACGACGAACTGTTCTCGGTATTTTCTTTTTCCGTTTTATATCGTTTTTTCTTCTCCGTTTAATTTTTTTCTTTTTTTTTTTTCATTTTTTTTCGGGAATCTGGTTTTCTTGCAAAAATAAGAGATTCTATCGGTCTATCTGTATATAATATATATAATATATAATATAGTATAACATGAATATCGCAGTTCAAAAATCTGTAAATCAGGGTTCCCAATTTATTTTCCTTTATGTTTCCGTTACTCCTATCTCATCTCCGATTATACGCGATCCCCTTTCTCGCTGCCCCACAGTTACCCTTTTTTTTTTTTTCTTCCATGGGATCATTTCGTTGTGTAGCTCTGGTTACCACCCGCTCATCGACTTAATTAAATATCTCTTTCTCGCTCTCGGTTCCATGCACTCGCTCTTCCCTTTCATTCGATCGCTCGTTCGTTCGCTCCAACCCCTTCAAATACCCCTTTCGCTCAATTTTTATCGTACAAACGGCTTCCAGTAGCAACGTCATATAAAAATAAAGGGATAAATAAAAAATATTGTTTTGCTCTGAATAAAAAACCTAACGTTACGCTTAAGTATTCTCGTTAAGAGCCCTTTTCCCTCCCAACCCTGAAAACGTGGATCCGTTAACGCGCAACCGTAGGCTTCTCTTCTTTCCCCCCATTTTCATTTTTTTTTTTTTCACACGTTCCTACACTTAAACGTCAAAGGTTTGGTACAACTGTACACAGTTTCTTATATCAAACTATATATTTTTTTATTTATATACATATATAAAACGCTTTCGATCTCGAAATCTTTCAGTCTCGCTCTCGCATCTCATCATGCTTTCACTATTTATCTCTTTCTCTCTGTATCATTCTCTCTCTCTCTCTTGCACCCCTACGCTTTAATTTTATTTCTATCTTTATTTATTTTTTTTTGTATTTTTTTTTTGTATTTTTTCTTTTTTTTTTCACACGCGTACACACATACTCGCACACACCGGTAGCAGTCGTCCTCGTGGCATCGTTTTATGCGTGCATTGCAAAGAAAGATCAACGAACGAACATCGATTCGTGTCGTCGGCCACGTTGTGAATTGGGAACGAAAAATATATAAAAGAAAAAAAAAAAAATAATAATAATAAAACAAGAGAACTTGAGAGAACAAAAAATATATAATTATCTGTCCACTGTTTCGTAACATTTATCGTAGGGAGGGGACGCTCTCTACGCGTATGCGAATATTTTATAATTAACCCGACACTGCACTGCACGCGTGTACGTAAAAAAAATTTACAAAAAAGGAAACCGTGGACGCGAGATTCGCTCGTGTCAGCGACGATCAAGACGAGCATGGACGCGCAGGATCGTCCGAATCATCGCCTCGTATATACTACATCGAGTAACATATTTAGGATCGCTAAAAATTAAAAAAAAAAAAAAAGAAGAAAAACAAAATGCAACTTTTCTTTTCAGTTCGAAGCACAACGTTCGAAGCGAATCTCGCGCGCCACTTCGAGTCGTTTTATTATATAATTATAACAATATTATAATAGTATAATTGCCTTGTCCTTTCCTAAGCTAAAGCTACGTCGACGTACGTCGTTTACAAACGCGTAATCTTCCATAAACCACCTCTCTGTCCATTACACAATTATCTATGATTATTATTTTTAATGTCTATGTGGCTAGCAGGTACGTTTGCACTCTTCAAAATCGCCGTCAGATCGGGGGAACGTGTTCACTTTCGAACCCCTTTGTTTCAACAATGTTACCGTTAGCAACCTTTAAAAAAAACAAAAAAAAAAAATGCGAATTCTTTGCTTCTCATTCCCTCTGTGCGTTCATTTTTTTTCTTTTTTTTTTTCTTCGCCGAAACATCGCGATGTCTATTTTTTTTTTTTCTTTTTTTTTAGTTAGGCTTTCGTCGAACGAACGCACACGATTCGCGATATATCGGGGCAGAGAGTCGGTAGAATTTTTCAAAAATTTCAAACATCGTGCTCGATACTGCAAAGCAGGGCCCAACTGGTCCGCGACGCAAGCTTAAAAAACGCGCGTAAAAATTCACAACGACGCTCGGAACGATGGAAAACCCGAACCTGCGAGTATACGCGCAAGTACCTTTATGTAAAATTACGAAGTCGTGTATAATATTTTTTTTTTTTCCTTTTTCTTTTTTTTTTTCTTTTAATATACATACATATATATCTTATATATAAGAAAAGGAACGGAGGAAAATAATTCTCCATTCCGAAGCCTCAAATAACGCGTACCCGGCCAGCCATCGTTCCGAACGACAATTCACAGGATAAAAAAGCGTCGCACGGACCAGCCAGGGCAACATCGCGAAAGAAAAAAACGAAAAAGAAAAAAAAAAAAAAGAATCAAAAGACAACAAAAAATAGGAAAGAAAATACGTTCCCACGATCCAACGGCAGGGGCTACTCTCTGAGCAATTTTCGAAGAAATGTCTTTGTTGAGAAAAGGCCTAGAGATATTTTCCAGTCAATCGAAGGGAGAAACGAAAAAAAAACAAAAAAAAACAAAAAGATACACATACGGTAAGTGAAAAATTAAAAAAAAGAGAAAAACGAAATAAAAGAACAGGGAAAAGGGAAGAGGGAAAAAATGCATATTCAACGAGAGCCGACATTGGCGAAAGGCGTCCCTTTTTTGAGCTAACTGTTCGGATAAATTAAAAAAAAAAAAAATCCTAGTCACTCCGCTTTTCTTTTTTCAACTAATCAATATACTACGTATAATCATCGACTATGATCAACTAAAATAACGCTCGGCTATGATCCGTAAACTATGATTCCTCTTTTTTTTTTCTTTTTTTTTTTCATTTCTTTCTCTCGATCCACCTTCCCCTCTCACTTGATTTGGCACGATACAGAGAACTCACAGGTCGGACACACGAGCAAAAGTAGGGGAAAAGGATATAAAAAAAATAAAAAAAAATATAAAAAAAAAAATAAAAAAAAAAGAAGCTGCTAGAAAAACGAGGATTCACTATTTATTATTCAGCGTGAAGAGAAGGCTACCGTCTTATAAAGGCGAAATCTATTGCGAGGTATGTATATTATATATAATACTATATATAATATATTATATATATAGTCGAGTTTCCTTCCGTCGTAATCAACTAACGAATTTCTATCTTCGTTAAACGCGGAAGAACCTTAAAACCGTGGCCGATATACTAATTTACGTTTTTACTTTTTTTTTTTTGCTTTTTTTTTCTTCTTTTTCATACCCATCTCCTTCCGCTATTCGGCAGCGACTCGCGCACGAGCGCACGTTCGAAAACGAAATCGAAGAAACGCGAAGCTCCCTTCGACGAAATTTCAACGCGGAGAGGAAGAGAAACGTTATAATATAGTACCTATTTTTTTTTTTTTTTTTTCCTTACTATTCTTTACACCATCTTTTTCTCTTTTTATGTACACATAAAATACATGATGTCGTACGCGAGAAGGTATTCTCAGAGACCGAATTCTTTTTTTTTCTTTCTTTTATTTCTTCTTTTAATAAGGGTTAAAAATTAAGGCGCCTCTTATTATTATCCTGAGTATGCGAACATCGTTCTGTTTTCGTTAATAAATCCGATTTTCTTCGTCCATAAAAAACATCTCCCAGTTTCTTTTTATTTTTCTTTCTTTCTTTTTTTTCTCATTTTTCCACTATCGTTATAACTTTTTTCTAGTCTTTTCGTTTCATTGCTGTGTGTTTCTATATTCGGTAGATTTAAACATGTACGCGCGACGGTTGATTTCCATCGTGAATAATAATATTAACAATCGTTCCTGGAGCTGCGTAATGCGGCACTCTTTTTTTTTTTTTCTATAATTATTCTTCTTACGATCGCAGGGTTTAAACGTATAAAAAATCTGTCAAAAATAGAACGGGTGCTACGTCTACGAAATGTCGCGTGTGTAAGAACCTCGAAACTACTGTGAATCGCGATTTGTAAGGCCTTTGTGCATATATCGTTCGGTACACTATCTTTTTATTCTTTTTCTCTATCGTGAACCGCTAATCGTATTTCTCTATTTAAACATGTTTTCTTCTTTTCTTTCTTTCTTTCTTTCTT
>SMSQ01025871.1:29506-43609 GCA_019453375.1 Ctenoplectra terminalis | reverse complement strand
ATTCATAATTTTTCATAGAAATTTGATAAATCGACTGGGGCATCTCAGAAGTAATTTTCCGTGATTTTCTGTTAAAAATGTAGACAAAGCTTTGTTTACCTTGCATCGCGTATTTTTTTATATACCTTTCGTTACAATTTCTTCGGTAGAAATAAGTACGCTTTAATCGCCGGTAGTTCTAGTGTTAAGCGATGTATATTATGTTGAACAGAATATCTATATTTTCCTCGTATTGATAAAATTATATTTGCATGTTCTGTATGGCGTTAATTTCTTCGAACCATTATAGCAACAGTGGTGTTATTTTCAAATTTATCAGTATCCATATTTACTCTAATTATGTATTTTACTATTGGTCGCGTCACCGATCACCGGTGACCCCCATAACGCTGTAGTCAAGTCGAGTGCCAGCCACCGGTGGCCCCCATGACAGTCAACGTGTTCATGGTATCGAGTTCCAGTCGCACAATTATTCGTGACAAGCGCTTGTTGTCCAAGCGTCGAGCTCGCGCTACACAAGCGAAGGCAAAGGTGCGAAAGGTTAAAACAGTTTTCCGGCAAGCGTGCTCGAAATGTCACATCGCATCGAGCGCGTCGTAAGCATGACGTAGAGGAATAGAGAGCACCGATTGTACGTCGTAGAAATAGAGCGGCTCCGAGGTTCGATTTGACGTGTAATCAGAAGAGAGGCCGCGCGCGCGCGCCGGCTAACCGTCGGGTCACGTGCGCGCGCATTAAGTGTCCCCGCACACGTGCACGCGAGTGCAAGCGAAAACTGCACGTGTGTGAGGGCAGAGCGAAGCGCGGTCGTTGCGCGACTCTTTCCTCGTCATGCTCTCCTATCATACGAACTGTGCGCACACGAACCTAGGCAAGCGTCGTCCGAACGACACTGTCGGACGCGTGTGCGTGCATTCTCGGTATCTATAAAACGACACCGGTTACGTCGCCATGCGGCGCGACGTATTTTCAGGTGGCAAACCGCACAATTTTCACCGACCAAACGGACGCCATCCACGGGAACCGACCCGAATTACGCGACTCTCAACCCCGAGCTGTTTGCAATGTCGCGTCTCTGTTGCTCATTCGTCGCGCGTCTCTCTGTCGCTCTCTCCGGGAATCACTATAGTTAGACCCAAGCGAAGACACGTGACAGAACGACGTCTCCACTGGGCTACGAAGAAGTTATACGTGACGGAGCCCTGTAAACCGACCGCTGGAAACCTAATCGCGAGCTGCCAGACCAGACAACCCAAATGACCACTCGAGGAATTCGCGCGACGCGTCTGCATTTTTCTGCGCGCGCACACACCGGTACCCTTGCGTGCCCGGCTTTCGTAACGCGCCGGGGATCTGAACGTTTCCGTTTAGTGTTTAGAATTGTGTTTGTTCGTTTTTCACACTAGAACTACCGTGATTTATAAAAATTTTGTAAATTTGTGGTGATATATTTTTGGGGTTTTCTATGGTTTTTTGTAAAAAAGAAAAAAAAAAAAAAAATGTGTAAGAAGAATTGTTACTCTTATTGTAGATACTTTTTCAAGTACCTATTAGTTTTATTTCTTTGATAAGAATAAGTCTACTTTAATCGCTGGTAGTTTTAGTGTTAACGATGAAATTACAAGTGTCAAAATGACAGGTTTGTAATTTTTGATAGAAGGTATGTTATGATTATTCAGTTTAGGGAATTTTTTGTGGTTTTCTGCGAGAAATGTAGATGAAGATTGGTTCTTACGTTATGTAGTTTTTTTTAGAATAGGTATTATTTTTGTTTCTTTGGTATAAATTGGTATAAATATTTTAATTCTAGGTTGGTTTAGTTTTGGGAAGGTTTTTGTTTATAGTTTGTGGAATAAGTTTCTTTTTTTATGTTGGTACTTGTATTTTGTAAGTCTTATATGGTATAGAATAATTAAATGTTCGTGTACATAGATTATGCCTTGTTTTTGTAAAACTTAGTAGGGAATAAAGTTACGATTAATAAATTCTTCTTCGCTATAATATACTTTCGAAAATAAATTGTATTCTAAACATAGCTCTTAATTTAAAGTTTGAAACGAACGGATGACCGTTTAAAAGTAATCTTTCATACATCCTCGTTTCCTATTGTCACCTTTTCAAGATCTGGAATACAAAACACGAGAAATTTCGTCATCCGGCCTCAATGTGTTAAGTTAGCGGCTCAAATGGGAGCAATGTTCGCTATTCGTCGCGTATAGTGAATATTTTTGCTCGAACATCAACATCGTAAACGTATTTAAGTGTTTTAACGCGAGTACTAAATATTCGTACACGAATATTTCAACAGAATGTTTATCAAAATATATTTTTAGTGAGATCTCGAATAGCTGATATAATTTAAGGATCAGTAGCAAGATCATTTTGTAACTCTATCATAAACATTTCTTTATTTTAAATTTTTCAAGTGCCCCATGACTTACTAGCAGAAGTACAAAAATGAAAAAACTTTGAAAAATCCAGATCACAGGACAGAGTGTCCCAGAAAAATGTATACACTGTTAAACGGGTCATAACTTTCCGACTTTTCTTTCTCTTCAGGGTGTAATTAATTGGAAATAACGAGTGAACCAAGATTAACTTCTGAAAAAGAAAATTTATTTGAAAATCCTATTGGAAGCATACATTTTATGTAGATTCTTTTGCAGTTTAAATATTAATTATATATGGATAAAAAGTCAAGTTATAATCATTCAAACTGTGTATACATGTTTTAGAAAATCTCCCCGGAAGTCTTAAAAACTGGGACAAATTATAAAAATCCAAGGAAACTCAAACGGATGGCAACTCTATGTGTACTTAGCATGTTAATATTTTGATTAGCTATTTAACAGACAGCTGAACCATCTTCCTATTTAAAGCATTATGTATATCATCAGACCACGAACAGCTGTTCTAATTATTTTAATACTCGGAAACATCTGACTTATCAACGATTAATTGCGAAACAAATTCAAATTTTCTCCGTCACTGATCCACTTCTACAAAAAAAAAAAAAAAGAAAAATATCAAACCAATGAGATGGAACATCAAGTATCTTCTTCCTCTGAATCGAAACCGAACGAACATCGCGTACACAGCAATTAAATTACATTTACTGGCGAGTAACCTTCGCTCCTATTAAACTAAAGCGAATGGAATATCTCGCGTCCCGAAGCTGTCGATAGTATCTAGGGAAATACCGTTGTAAAATATTCGCGAGGGTCGGCAACGTATCTCCGCACCGGCAAGATCGCAGAAATGAAAAGGGGACCTTCGACTGTTCCGTGCGCTTCATACATTATAAATTTCTGCGCGGAAAACCGGGAAATGTGACTCGTCCGTATGTTTGTCTAAAAAATTACGAACCTTCTGAACAGAAACGTCTCTGTCCAACAGCAACGACCAATTACCTTCACGATGTGAAATTTTTTGTTTTCTTTTTTTTTATTAACACTAAAACTACCGACGATTAAAGTAGACCTTCTTGTACCTCGAGAAATAAAAATGATAGGTATTCTAAAAAATACATAACGCAAGAAAAACAAATCTTTATCTACATTTCTTACAGAAAATGATGAAAAATTCCTCAAATTGCTTCACTATAAATTTATAGAGTTTTTACGAGAAATTACAAGCCGGTCATTTCGACCGCGTTGGTACTTTTAGTGTTAACACTAGATTTACGGGCACCAATTGAATCGTTTTAATGGGTACATTCAAATGAAGTTTTTTTTTTCCAATAACATCGTTCGATTAATTTAAAATCCATAAATTTTTGTTAACAGAGATCCATTCAGCACATTTTTTGTATCGAGTTCTATTCGAAGGGTGCATTTTCGGCGCGCAGAGTTGTCACATTAACCCTTTGCGGTCCGAGCTACATTCCACGCTTTAGCCCAACCAGTTCATCTTCAATATTCGAATTTTAAAAACTGTCAATAATTTGGCTGAATTTTCATATTTTCATAACCAATAAGATATCTGGACAGAAAATTTTTTATTAAATTAAATTTTAATATGAAAGAATACGTTTCATATCCCAGAAATAAAAATAATGAGTCTGGCTCGACATAAGACCGCAAAGGGTTAAAGCGTGAAATTTGAAATCCTTCAATTTGGCGGGTTCCGTGAATCTAGTGTTAAGAGTTTATTTTAGAGTCGTCACGTTAACATTGAAGTCATTAGTGGCCAAGAAACCACCGAACAAACCCAATATAAAAAAATCAAAACAAATGTCTACGACGCTAAAACCGCCATAAAAAAAAAATATGAAAATTGTGCAACGTAAAACGACAAAAAGATCGCGTCTCTCCTTTATCCTTATACTCAAACGATAAAAAAAAAAAGAAAAAGAAAGAGAAAATATAAAACGAGACGGACAAAAAATCCGTTTTCGACAGTGCACACCAACGTGGATCAAATTGTTTGCACAAACACAAGACTGTGCCGGATCCACGCGTGTTCAGGTTTTCGAGAGAGACGTATGGAACACACGGTCAAAATTCTCACGGGTTTCTTTCTATCTATCTCCCTTTTTTTTTTTCTTTTTTCTTTTTCCCCTCCAAGAAGAATCGAATAACAAAGACAGAGCGGCGTTGTCGAGGACGTTAGCGTAACGACCTCTGAACTCGCTCGAAACGAGTTTCTTTTCTCGAATTTTGTCGCATTCATCGCTGAGCGACGGCGAATGACGAATAACTAAACTCGTGATTAGCATACTCATGCGGGCAACCGAATTCGGCGAACTGCACTCTCTCGAAGTGCCGGTGCCGCCAATTGCAGTCGATTAAGAGGATCCTTAGTTCGACCTTGGTGCCTCCGTTTAGGAGGGCACAAAAGAACGAGATGAATAAACTCGTTGATCCTTCGGCGGATGCGTAAGATAAAACTTATACCGATTGGGGAACAAGCTTCGCGTTTGTGTAACGGTAGAATCAGCGATGGTTTTGTTTTATTGTAAAAAAAAGATTGTAATTAATTGTAATTTATTGCAGTGGTTTTTGATTTCAAAATTTTTGAAATAGCAATTGCTATAAATGTCTGGTATTGGTGCAGTGGTGTAAAAATAAAATTTAATAATAGTGATAAGTATATAAAATAGAATTTTTTAAACATTGATACGTAAGTATTGATCTTCGAAGTCACATGGAGCAATAGAGAGTTGAAATAATTGTTAGTTAAAAATTCAACCGTTTACTATTTCCAAATACTGTAAAATATTTTATTTATCATCCACTGTATTATAATTTGAATTATTTTTTTGTTAAGTATGAAGTTAGGAGTGAAAAAAATAATTTGTTGACGTTTTCTCTAAGATATTAATATATTCGATAAAAAACTATCATTTGTGTTACTATTTCTGAAGAGTGCATGAGGATTTATAATTTTCTTTTTTTTTCTTGGAATACAGGCGTTATTTTCTAAATTTTTATATTCAACATATTAATAAACTTCTTTGAAATCAACATAAAAAGGACCATTGGATTGTTTTTCTGGATTCAGAGAAAATGAGTAGAAATAAATAAAAAAAAAAGATTTTACAAGAGTGCAATTTTTTTAAATAACGACGATAACTCGTCTGTTAATCAATTTATGTTACTGGAATATCGAATTAAATAGTGCAGAGAATTAAAATAATAAGTAATACAGAATTATTTAGAAAGAATTATATCTACCTTAACAAGTCAATACTATTTATTAAACTAATAATATTGTCAACTGTCGATGATATATGTATACTTAGTATATTAATTGCTTCTCTCAATTAATATACACCCAATTCTGTTTTTATACCATAGATACGTTCATGAAGAACATGCAGCAAGAAGATCAATTTCAGACACAAAAAATTAGCAAAAATAATACGTTAAAGTAAAATCTTAGATACTATTTTCATTTACTTGCACTTCTTATTCCATAAAAATGTACATCAAAACCGTTCATATCTCCTTAAATCAGAACAACCCGTGTAAAAAAAAAGAATACAATTCTTTTTTCTCTTTGGTAGAAAATGTTAAATCAAAATCGTGTAAAAACAGAATTGGATGTATACTTGTACCTGAGAAATCTAAATGAAAGGTATACGAAAAAAATACATAATTCAAAGGGAGACGAAAACCTTGATCTATATTTGTAACACGTTCCGCACCGAGTGAAAAGCATTTCAATAGTATTTTAAACCCAACAAAAGAACTTACTTTGAAACAAGTATTATTACCGATATATTCCTGATATATTAATCTCTCCAAGCATCTACTTCATTTCAATAGTATCGCAAACAATAGTCCTACTCCCCTAATAAAACTTTCTTTCCAATTACCGGAGCTCGTCGATACTCGTCTATTGACATACAACCCTAAAAAAATCCCAAGAAAAAATTCCTACACCGTAATAAATTAACAAAACTTCTACAAAAAAAAAAAAAAACTACTAATCGATCATGTTTACCACTCTACCGGTCCCTATTATTAAACTCTAACTCGTAAGAAACTCTAACAAAAAGAACAAAGACCTACGAAAACGAACCGACTATATAACGTATGACCTGAATCGCTTCAACCAACTGAAAACATTTAAGTTAACGCCCCAGAAACGAATTTAAAATTGGTCAAGTTTCATACTCTCTTATCGCATAAAACGGTGCTTTAAAATCCACACACGGGCCACTATATTCCCTGTGGGCGTGGAATGCGATGACGGGATAGGAACAAAGTACGTCGAAAACAAGAATAAAAAAAAGAAAAGAAAAAACGAATAATCGTGACTCACCGGAATCGGAGGGTGTCTGGACGCCAAGGTGTTCCAGGTTCTTGCCGATCGGCTGATTCAGGTGATAGCAATGGTCGCTCAGGGTGTTTCTGATATTGGTCTCTCTGTGCACTTGACACTGACTCTCGTCCTCCTGTTTCCTCCTGTCGTGGAACCTGACCTGTTGACCTGTGACCACGCTCACAGGCGCAGCAGCCTTGGTAGCCTCCTCTGACAAGCACTCGGACAATTTCTCGTGTATGTTGATCTGATCGTGTCTGAAGAACGGACCTTCCTCCTCTGTCTCCGTGTCGGTGCTCGAGCTTTGTGGTGTTTCCGGCCTAGTGGAATCGCCGTCGCTCTCCAAATTTTTTGCACGGCACTGTTGCTGGGCCTGTTGCTGACCAGCAGGCAACGAAGTCCCTGTATGGACGATGCCTGTTCGCGGTATCAAGAGACTTCGTCCTGCAGTCACCTTTTTTTGTATCTGCGAGTCCTTCTTCGCGGGTAACGTCCTGTTGTGCTCTTTGCTGATGCACAGGCCTGCCCACATGCAGTCGTGATGACGTATCTCGCGAGACGCCAGGCAAGTCATCTTGTCGTACAACAGGTCCGGCAGGACGCCGTCGTCGAAGGTGCGCTCGTGATACATTTCCGAGTAAGCGTCGACTCGGTCCACCGGGAAGTCGAGGTCGAACTTCTTCCATATGTCGTCCGACACCACTGTCGCGGTGTCCAGAGGCTCGTCCAACAGGCCCAGGTCAGAGCAATCCCAAACTGGCACCGGCATTTCGACTGAAGATGAATTACAGAGTTGTTATTTTTTGTTTTTTTTTTTTGTTTTTTTTTTTGGAGGTGGATAATGTTTGGTATAAATAGAGGAGATGGTTTAAATAAGGGCCAGTCGAAGGATAGAGTCGTGTTAGGTGCTTCGACTTATGGAGAGTAAGGTGAAGTTATTTGTTATTTATGCTTTTTAACTCTTTGCGGCACAGGATTTCAGATAATAAAATAGACCCATGTTGCATAGAAATTTGATTGCGTTTTAAATGAAACAAAATTGGTATATCTTTACTAATAAAGAAATCACATAATGTAAAAACATAAAAAAATAATAGTAATTCAATTGAATTTGTTGTTATAGGATCGGACTCAAATAGTCCCATCGTGCAACATGGGTTCATGAATGGTACTTATTAAAGCACATCCTTTTCCCTAAATCAAGGTGGGACTAAAAATGTCCCACCATGCATCACGATGCATCAAAAAGGTGGGACACTTTTAATCCCAGCGTGCTCCAAAGAGATAAGTGATTTATGGACGAAAGAAGTTAAGATGCAACAGTTTATGTTTATTGAACACTAGATTTACCGAAGGTTCTAGATTCATTTTTGAGTTAACACTGGATTTATGGAATTCGTCAATTTGACGCAGTTCAGATTTCGTGCTTGAGTTTAACTTAAAATCTAAATTAAATTTATGTGTAAATAAAAACTTTGCTAATAAAAATCTGTTGATTTAAAGCGAAGTGAAATAATAATATTACAAGAAATCTGTATTTTAGTGTACTCATCAGAATGATCCAATTAATACCCGTCAACCTAGTGTTAAGTACTTCTAAAAAGATATCTAAAAAGATATAAAGTTTTATAACTTCTTCGTAGTTTTTTTATTCGAAGTACCTATGCTTAAAAATTCATCTCCCTTGCATTATATATTTCTTCATATACATTTCATTTTTTTATTTCTTCCGTACAAATAAATATATATTAATCGCCGGTAATTCTAGCGCCAAACAAATCTTTAAAGAATCCTACGGTATAAGAAATAAAATATTTAAAAACAAAATTCATTCTTCTCTAAAGGTACCATAAAATAAAATTTAATTACTGCAGAATAAAATACAAAAGTGAAGTATTATTTATTACAAATAATTTTGCAAAAAACCGTAAATCTTCCCGAATGATATTCGTAAAAAATCTTCAACAGTTCCGACAATAAATCCTAAAATAAAGGTGCTAACTCATATTCAGACCATCTTCTCTACAATAACAGCCAAATTCGAAGCGACCAGGTGTAACGAAAAAATAAAAATTGCAACACAACAACTATTAATTGCAATAAAAAAAACTGAATCGTTTCCGTGTTGCTACAGTTTAAGCGAATTTCGATTGCATACGAGGTCCGGTATCGATCATCCGACCAATAATCCATCAGAAAGGATACACTTCCTTCTCCGTGGTCTGTTACAACATGTTGCTTCACCGTGAAGCACCGTAATAACCGTTCGGTATTGCACCGCGTGTCGTAACGTCTGCCCGCATTATCACAGGAATCAGCGAAACGAATATAGTTAATGCTATGAAAATACGAACAGAGGTCATAACTGGCTCGCGTGTACGCATTAAAAATAGACGTCCTTCGATGTCGATGTATCACTTCGACGCTTTTTTACCGCGCTTCGGTAAAAAAGTATCGCTCAATCACGCGACAAAATCGATATCCGCAAACGTGTAAACAGAGGAGAAAAAAAATAAATAAATAAATAAAAAAAAAAAATAATTGCTAACAACGCTGCTCTAACGTTGGTATCTTGCAAAATATCCGCAACGGTGCATGGGAACTGGAAGGAAAAAGAAACCGGTAACGACCAATCGGATTCGAACGAGATGCGTCGACCTTCGAATAAATCACGACCCGTTTTCACCAAACGTCCCTAGACGCAGCTTTTTTCCCTCCCTGCGTGAGAACCGTTACATCTTTCTCTCTGCTTCGAATCACGGACAACGGGGTTCACGGTACATTTTGACCACCGGGTGTTGCTTGGGACCCTTAAGTCTGCATAGGTCACGGTTGATGGATATATATAAATTTTTTCAGCGTATAATTACTTTTTATGTTTTATTGTTTACGTTTTATGTTTATGTCACATGTTTGTATTTTAGCTTTTTGAAGCACGGAGAGGGTTAAAAGTATCTCAGATTTTTGATACCTTAAATATGCGTGAGATATAAATAGTCACTATAATAAATAGTCGATTGAATGTAAACTTCATGTGGTTCCAGTAATTTTTAATCTTCGAGGTGGTACAAATAATATCTCGCTGTGTATATTTGAGTATTAGAAGGGTGGAACACATTTAATCGTACCGGGGTTCAATAAATTAACGCGTTTCGTGTTGAGAGAAAAATAAGCACTTTAGTAGTTCTTAAAATTTGAGAGAAAGAGTTATATTGGATTGTATAATTGGGGAAAAAATAGTATTCGTGCTACGATTCAGGAATTTTTATGTTTTCTTGCGTCTATTTTATTTGAAGGTTATTAATTAATTTTAAATGATATTTCTACTCGTCTAAGGAAACTTTCATCTCTTTAGAGTTATCTGTAGCTATATTTCGACTAACTCTTTGCACTCCTAAACTTTTTTAAGTTCCAGAATAGTATTGCTCAAAGCGTCGTCTTGTAAGGAAGGAAAAATCGTAACTCTTTACCATTTGTTAATTATTCAGTTAATTTTCTGTATTTTAAAACAAAATTTCGTGTCAATGAAGGTACGAAATTGAATTTAAAAACTTGGAAAAAAATTACGTGTCGCCATTGCAACATCGAGTGTAATAAACTGTATCTATTTAAATAAAATTGTAGTTCTTTTTCTTTTTTTTTTTCTGTAAAAACTAACACTATAGATTTTAACCCTTTGCACTCGGCTGGCGCCGCTACGGCGACACGTACAATTTTCTTCGGAGATTATCTTTTCAACTAAATTCTATATTTTCATCGATTCAAACGCTTCTTTTATTTCAAAATCAAAGTAAATTAACCAAACAAATAAATCGTAAACACTTGTATAAAAGAACACTCTAAGTTTTCACAATAGTTCTTTGAAACTTAAAAAAGTTTACGAGTGCAAAGGTTTAACACTTTTTAAAATTTGTCTTCAAACTCGAGGGCTCCGCTATGGATACAACGCAAATGATATTTAGTTCATACCGTAAGGACAAAGACAAATCACTTTTGCTGACAAATAACGATCGCGGCTCGCGGATAATGACGTAGAAAAAGGACGGCAGACCCATTATTTCTGTGATATCTCCAACGAAAAGCCATGATTACATATTGGCGATTGTTTCAAGAGGTATCACACCTTGGACGATTACAAAATCTAATAATATTATAGTTTTTTGTTTTCTTACATACCGCAACATTTGAATCTATAATCGATTAAAAAAAAATAATAACATACAACGATGTCTTTCCTTTGAACGCGCACATCATTTACGTATATACATGATTTTTTCACTGAAACTGCTTCGAGTTGCTGGTAATATGAATGAAAAAAAACTTCGACTGCAAAGGGTTAACCCTTTGCGGTCCGAGCTACGTTCGACGCTTTAACTTAACTAGTTCATATTCAATGATATACTTTTAAAAACTGTCAATAATTTGGCTGAATTTTCACATTTTCGTTATCAGTAAGATATCTAGATAAAAAATTTTCAATTAACACGTTAAGCGCCACGCCGAATTCTTGTGCCGTTCCGTTCAGGCCACAGTTAGCCGTCAGGCGGGCCCTGAACAAGTGGACATCCGTGTAAATCCTCTGCATCGTTTGAAAAAAAATGACCGTGTTTCAATAAAATCCATTAAAATGTCTTAATGATATAATCCTGTGATAGATAAGAATTAAGTAAATTTTAAATAAATTTTCAGTGATTACTTAAAACGATGTAAATTTTTTAGTTTCATATCATGTTTTACACAGTCAGCCACCGGTGGTTGACGCGGCCTAAACGGAAAGTTCAGTGTCAGCCACCGATGGCTGACATGGCACTCAACGTGTTAAATAACATTTTAATGTAAAAGAATATGTTTCGTATCCCGAAACTGAAAACCATGGAACAAAGTAAAGTGTCGAGTCTGGCTCGACATAAGACCGCAAAGTGTTTTAACCCTTCGCGGACGAGCACTCTTTCGACTCTGATTCGTGGAGGATAATTTCTATATGGAACAAAATTATAAATTAAATATCTAAACAATCAGACGAGAAAATTAGAAAATAAAATAGAAACTTCGCATTGGCGTCTCCTATTCGTTTGTCGCTGTAAAGGCGACAATTCGACTTGGGAATCAAATTATAATGTCGTCGCAGCGGCGACATTCGTCCGCAAAGGTTTAACCCTTTGCGGTCTGAAGACGACTCTCAGTCGCCACGGCGTTTCGCGCGACAGATCGGAACGGCGAGTGAGAGGCGCCAATCGGTATTTATGTTAGATCGCGTTAGCTCCAAACGATAGGAACGCAGCATTGGTTCTTGGAAAGGTTCCTTAGCTGTTTATCCCATTGCCGCACACTTTTCATTTCGAAGTGGCGCTCAGAAACACACTTTTTTTTTTCTTCAATTGTTTATGTCTACCAGATGAAATTGAGTGTAACTTGTATATTTGGAAGTGAAAATTATCACATTTGGCCACAGTTTTTATAAAAAAAACTTTTGACGGCTATAACCGTCATTTGCTCGTCATATTTTTTTAATAATTAAAATTTGCATGACGTCTATAGCCGTCATTTGCCTACGTATCGACAAAAATTTCATGGCTATAGCCGTCATTTGCGGCAATGGGTTATACTCTTTCGTATGAAGTATCAAATGTCACATCTTAACACTAGAACTACCAAAGTGGTCAAAATGACCCATTCGTAATGTTTTACAGAATCTTTATAAATTAACTACGGTGCCTTTGAGCAGATTTTCCGTGATTTTCTATTAAAAATATAGATAAATTTTTGTCTGAATTGCATTACATATTATTTTCTATACTTTCCACTTTGATTTCTTCGGTAGAAACAAGTATATACTTTAATCGTCGGTAGTTCTAGTGTTAACGGAGATAATTTTGTTTGTACCCGTAAGGCGCCCGACACCTTTGCGAAAATCGCTCCGACCTGGCACCTCGCTCGGCCGAAAAAGCCGTCTGTTAGAGAAATCGCGGTAGACGAACGGCTGAAGCAGGCCATGTGCGTTTTGTCAAGGCACTTCCCCATTTAAGGAAAATTCCTTGGGACCTAGGGCAATAAACTCAGTCAGAGATACCGGCGGAAACGTCCTCACGACTCCTCGATGGTCCAAGGAAAGGACATTATTGTAACCGCCTTCAGCGCGAACACACGCATTATTAAAACGCATATCAAAAACGCCTACAAACTCTTTTCTGAAAAACCGTTCGAATCCTGATTCCACCTTACACGTCCGCAAAGGGTTTAAAACGCCGTATCTTTATACACACCCCGACCTAGTAATTTTTAGGACCGCGACCTCCGCGGAGTTAAGTTCCCACGTGACCCCGCATACGCAAGATGTCGACGATATCTAGCGACGAGTCACCCGTTCCAGTTAACCATCCAAATGCAAAGAAGGCAGCAGCCAACGTCGATGATGTATACCGGGAAGAACCGTGCCGCTTCTACGATACCGAGAAAAATCAATTCTATCGCGAGATGACGCATCCAATTTGCACGCGCTAACGCGTAACGTATTTATTCCCAAGATTCGATCTTCGGCATCGCTTGTGAAGTGTGATCGCTGAACGTTGGTTGGGGAAAGAAGAACAAGCGAGCGTCGAGTGAACCCGGACGGTCGGTTGCATCGAGAAAGTCGCTTGGAATGACGCGATATGGGCGGCTAAAATGACTCACGGGTTCCAACGAAATTCGCCGCCTATATCGGTTTCGTGGATCTGCAACACAGACAGAGGAGGAGCACGGGCTGCTTTTTTCTGTTTTTTTTTTTATTTTTTTTTTTATTGCGGCGGGCTAACTCAAACATTACATCCGCTCGATTAGGCCCACCTCGATGACAATCGAGTGCGTCTGCGCGCAGGCTTGGCCCGTTATCTTCTTGGTTCCCGCGCCGACCACCCTACGCGTGGCAATTAATCGTTACGTAAACTGATTGTCGCGGGAACTGTCACTTTCGCCGTGAACGCGCGCATGAGACTGGATTGCGAAGAAAAGGAGCAATCGCGTTCGATGAAAAATGATTAAGATGAAGTAATGTTGGAGGTTGTCAGAGAAGTATCCAGTCTTTAGTATCAGTGGACAGCTTTGGTATCTGTCGAGGCATAATTCTTTTTGGTGTGTATTCTGTTTTATTTATAAGTGTTGAATATTATTGTGAGATAAACCTGATTTAATTTTTGTAATTTGCTATTATTTGTGATTATTTGCAAAATTTGCTTAACGGTGAAAGTGATTGAAATATATCTAATTCTATCATAGAAATTAGAATTGTAGGTATTGATAAAAATGTATAATACAAAGGAAACAAATATTCTTATTTGTGATTATTTGCTATTATTT
>SMSQ01025871.1:4344-28975 GCA_019453375.1 Ctenoplectra terminalis | reverse complement strand
AAAAAAAGAAAAAAAAAAAAAGACGTGGGATTAAAATAAAAACACGTACACCGAAATTCGTACACAAGCCTGTTTCTCTTCCGATCGACAAGACAATCCCCGCGGGATATTTATGCGAAGAATAAACAAGGTTTCGAGAACGATTTCTGCGAAAAACCAAATTACATATCGACTGTTAATATTTTGACAAGTGTACTCGACGAGAACGATTAACAGTAAAATGAGCCGTTCGGCGTGAGATTCTTATCGGAAACCGCTGCGGAAAGGGACACAGAAAATATAAGCAACAAGAACGAGAACAAAAAAAAAAAAGAAAAAGAAAAAAAAAGCGAAAGGAGAAGCGACGCGGTAAAGAAAGAGAGAGAAAGAGAAAGACCGTGGCCTTTGTGACTCGGTCGCCCGTGAAAAACGCGCACCGTTGAAAAACAATGACACATTATCCGTTCCTCCTTGCCCCTACTTTACCGCTGAATCGAACAAAAGACAGTCGGTAGGGGAAATCACCTTCCTAGAACGGCCTTGGAAGCAGAAGAAAGCAGTGGTGTGTGTGTCTTGTGTTACTCGTCGTTACAGAGAAGAGGGAAGAAAAAAAAGGCGAGAAAAGAGACAAAAGAAACGAGATAAACTTTCGTTAAACCGTTCTGGAAGCGTCGGCAAACATAAGCGAAAAAAGCGTTCCTCGTCGAATAGTAAACAGAGTCAGCCGAGAGAGGCACATAGTGTTTTGGAAAGAAATGTCGGGAATAATTTCTTGCACGAATTCCATCGAACCGTCGTCGTCGTGTTCCTGTCCGAGCATCGTCGTCAACGGACAAGGGATCGGACAGGTCTTCTTTTCCCGATTACACAACGGACAGTCACTTGCATCGCGATCTCGTTATTAACGGATCACACTTTCACGAGAGGCGACACTTCACCGACCATAAAAACTTAATTTCACTCGGTCGATGCACGAGAGGAGATTACAGTATATATACACAGACACAAACACAGAGGTGGTTGCAGAAGTATCCGACCACCTTGGGTATTTTGATGTTGCTTATATAAAATATAAGCTGTTTTCCCTGTACATTAACTTTTAAAAATATATTCCCTATGTATTAACTTTTAAAAATATTTTCCCTATATATTAACTTTTAAAAATATTTTCCCTGTACATTAACTTTTAAAAATATTTTCCCTGTACATTAACTTTTAAAAATATTTTCCCTGTACGTAATTGGTTTGAAAGATAAACCCTTAACACATCGAGGACCGATCACGAGATATCTCGTGTTTCGTTTCTTTCAATTCATAAAAGTGAAAAGTAATTGGAAATGGGAAGTTACGTTTAAAAACGACCGGTTTGTCTGAAAATTGAAATCAAGATCCCTATTTAACTCTAGGTATAAATATTTCGTAGAAGCGTGCGAGTGAAAATTGTATTCGGGTGTAACTTCATCCCGTAATAAGAGATTTTCAAAAAAGTTGTTGGTCTTCAACGTGTTAACAGTTGAACTACCGAAGTCGAAAGGACTGGTTCATAATTTCTTATAGAAATTTTAGAAATTTACAATAATGTAGTTTTGGAGATTTTCCGTGATTTTTTGTAAAAAGTATGCGCAAAGAATTGTTACACTTATTATAGATGCTTTTTCAAATACTTATTTTTATTTCTTTGGTAGAAATAATTTTACTTTAATCGCCGGTAGGTCTAGCATCAACACTGGAACTGTAGATTAAAGTAAACCTATTTATACGAAAGAATTCCAAATAAGTTATTTAAAAAAAAATATAAGATGCGAGAGGAATAAATCTTAATTTGTATTCGTTACAAAAAAATCACTAAAAATTCCCCAAAATGCAGCACTGTGAATTTACAGAATTCACACGAGAAATTTCAAACCAGTCGCTTTTACCACCTCGGTAATTTCAGTGTTCATACAGAATTTTTGTTTGTTATTTGCGAATATACAAAATCCGCTTAACACATTTCCAACCGCGTGAATTACACTTATTCAAGTATTCCTAAAAATAATATCCAAAAAGATTCTTAAAGAAGCATTATAGGAATAATAAATACCAAGCTTAACCCATTGACTGCCAACTACGAGATACCTCGTAGTGCTGCAATTTTAAATTAATTATAAATGACCATTTGAGTTAAGAATTATTAGTGTTTTGTTTCAATAAAAATTACTCTAAATGCCATTACAATATTATATCGGTAACTTAATATATTTTGTAAAATTTCATGTATTCTTTAAAATAAAACCTTGGACGCTCTAAATATGCCTGGCAGTCAATGTGTTAAAAACAGAAATTGGTCTATAAAATTCCACGCAACAAAATTCCGAAGTGAAGTATTATTACCAAGGAGACAATAAAGAAGTGGAAAATTTGCCCAAACTGTATCCAACACGATACCTGCGTGTCAATATCCAAGATGGTCGGGATACTTCTGTAACCAAACCGTGAGACACACGGTATCGGGCAAAGTTTGTTACATTTGTGAAACACGACGGTGAATCGAACACCGAGACGAGGGAGAGAGAAATTATTTGACCGACCTGATAAAGACACCGCGCGACTGCTTTCGTTTAGACAGACTTTCGAAAATCTATACGTACACGAGCCACACATATGGCAATATATAGGTGTATTAAATCACATTCCATGGCCACGAGAGCGTCGATCGATGGATCGAAACTTTTCTGCCTACACACGCCGAGAGAGAAACAGAGAAACCGGTCCACCGGCAGCAGCTTTAGATTATAAGTGGCGGTGTGTGTGCTCGCTAACTTCCGTCGAACATTATCGTTCAAGCGTGTAACAAGCTGACAGCTTTCCTACCGCACTCTAATTAACGGGTGGCTTTCTTCGTGGTACAAGGGGAAAAAGCGAAATGAAAAATGATGCTCCTTTGCTATACGTGTTACCAACGATCGATCGGGGCGTACGAATTCTTGAAAACTGGACACGCGCGCGCCGGGTTGACATGTTGCACGATGTTGCGATAGAAAGTGCAACATATCGGTTAGCGTGCCATATCTCGGCTTGACATATTTTTCGCTCGTATCGATTCCGATGGGACGCGTTGTGTTCTTCAACCATCGCCAATGACACTCCGCGCGCGACTAATGTTCCATGATAAAATGATTTTCCAAATGTCGAAGTTTTCGAATCATCCAAGTTTTCGAAACATCGAAGCTTTCGTATAAAGGTTAGGAAAAAAGTTGTTTCGACGATATTGAGATATGCGACGCGTACGTGATATTAAAACTATCTTCGAAATGTCAGGCATTTTTTCCACCGAAAGGAACTCGATAAAGCGTTCGAGGAAAGTTGATTTCGAATAATACGAGAAACACGATATTTCGTAATGTTTTCGTGAATATATTTAATTTTTGTATCAAAATTATTTTCCTGTTTCGAGATCGAATTTTCCGCGTGTCGTACAATTATGGAAAATTAATCGCAACGAACGGCAAGTTTGCGCGCGAAAAATCGAACGGTGCAAATTTTGGCGGCAAAACGAGAACCGAAACGAACAGACATGCCACGGAGGTTACGAATCGAGTATTTTGAGATCTATTTATAGGTTATACGGTATGAAATCGAGCGAACCGGCCGGCTGCCAAAGAAGAAATTTATAAGTCGATACAAAGTGTTCGGAGAATTTCACCTTTCGCGAAACGAAGTGTCTCATCGATATTTATACACAAAATTCACGACCGGAGTTGGAAACAGGCGTTTCACGAATCCTCGGAACCGGCGACCAATGATTTAGCAGAATTTTTCTACCGCCGTGTGTTACATCGCGTTCGATCAGACGAGTCTATCTATATATTTGCAAGTCTATTAGCGTTAATATGCCTTGCGAATGATCGAAACGCGACGACCGCGCGAACGATCCCGTTTCTCGCTGAAATTCCGCCTCGAACCGGTCACGAGCGACGCGTTCGCGTGGAACTGTCAAAATGGGAAAAGAAATTCACACGAGAGCGCGAGATCCGTGGTGTAACGTGATATTAACCTCGCCGACGACTATATCGCCGCGTCTATCGCTTCGAATTCGACACAACGATTCACCGAACGAAACGAAACGAAACAAAACAAAAACCGAACAGAAAAGAGCAAAAAAAAAAAAAGTAAGAATAAAGGAAAAAAAAAAAAAAGTACGATAAAATAAGTTGCACTGTACAAACCTGTCGGCCACTTCGCGTTGTAACCCAAAAGAGAGATAGTATCCACTGTGGAACACACTTTGGCGTGAGTTCGAATCTCGCGCATTAAACCGAACTGATAGAACGAACTATAAGTAAGCGTCTCGACTCTTTTTACGCTACGTGTCTGTAGATTTCGTTCGGTAGGATCTCAAACGACGAACGAGAGCCACGCGAGAGCGAGCTGTTACGCGGCACTGAGCAAAAACTATATATATATATATATATATATATATATGTATGTATGTATATATATATATAAAAAGAATAAAAACGGCGTTGCCTCTTCTCCTTTCCGTCGACAGCGAACGCGTGGAAAATGTCGTGTGTGCGACAAGAAATATCCGTTCAGGCGATACAGCCGCCGGTACTACTGTCGTTCGGCCATAAACGTTCCAGCCGTTTTCTTTTATTGTCGAGACTGCCGTATAACGAAATACTGCTGCTACTGCTGCTGCTGCTGTTGTATTTTACCAGGCAAAGAAAGAATTTCATTCTCGGCGCGATCCGTACGATAAGCCGGTGGGCTCTAACTCTCTCTTGTGCACGCGCACGGTGATCGGCGGCGACCCGATCTTCACTTTAAGGCCGGTTAAAGGCGACTAAACTATTCGGCTCGTGCGCCTTCCATCTTCCGCGGGCATGCCCACCGCTACGGGACCGGTGCCAGTGCCGTGCCTCGCCGCGCCGCGCCCCACTCTCAAAGATACCGGCACGCACTGGCTTCACGCTGGAATATTTAGCCGGGCGAAGTCGTATCGCTCGATAATCGCGTCGCTGCTTAAGGACACGCTCGGAACGCTCCCATTCTGTCTTTCACGGCCGGCTCTGTACCGGTGCCGGATACTATACGCTACTACTCGGGAATAATTACCTTATCATCGCGTACGTACGCGGTTATGATTGATGTGTCGTGATACGATAACGTTGAACGGCGGGCTCGGAAAGTTGAACAAAAATTTGATTACGATGCTTGTTTCGAGCTGGCCGGGTAATTAATGGTAAACGATTCGTTTATCTGTAGGTCGGAGAATTTTCCTCGTTTTCTGTGCTTGTTTACGGTTCGTTGAAGTCTCGTTTGTCGTTGCCGGAAATTATTTGTTTGTATGTTGCAGGATTATTTTGTAGGTGATGTTTTTTTTTTATTCGAGGATGTTTAGGAGAGTTTAAAGGGGATTGTAATGTCTTTTCGCACTTGTTGTAGGGTAATGTTTATTGTAGCGTTGTATTTGTTTGTTCTAAAATTGAACTAATATGGTTTGTGAAGAACGGATATATTTGTTAAGTAATATTTAGAATTTATGGGATATTTAATTGTGTACAATTGCACAGAATGCACGTCATATGGAAAAATATCTTTATTATTGCGCTTTTTATAGTATCTCGTAGTTGAAATCATTTTCTGCCAAAGTTCTACTCTTTTTACTATATCTTTAGAAATACGAATTTGTATAGAAATCCATAGTTTAGTGATAGTAATAATTCTTAATTTATCTAGTGATTCAACAGCTTTTATTTTTACACTATTTACTGTGTAATAAAACAATCTATGTTTTTAAACTATTTAATACACCCAATTTTATTTTTACAGGACAGATACATTCCCGGAAAATAAGTATGTAAAAAAGATGTGTAAAAAAACAAAGATGTGTCTATATAAAAATAAAAGATTGATTCCAAATATAAGAAATCAGAAAAATAATACAATAAACCATATGAAAATTCGTATTAGAACCTCAGATAATATCATGCGTTCACTTGCACTTTTCATTCCATAAAATGTCCATCGAAACGAGTAGAAAGTGTAAAAATAGAATATTTAATTCTCTATAATTCCTTTCTATAACATTATTCTAACTTTAGAATAATAATTTTTTTTCTACAACGTGTTAAATCAAAGTCGTGTAAAAATATAATTCCGGTGTACAAGATCCCGGTAACTGACAATAACAACCACAATTTATAGCCCGTATGCATGCAGGTTGACTCGAGACAAGAATTGGCACACCATACAACACAGCCATCTATAGCAGATCGCAAGATGGAGCGACCATTGTTTTTGACGACCGAATACCGATCACCATTTACCCTACGCTCGCGTTAGACAGGTAACGTTCTTTTGTACCACGTAGCAGCTGCTCGACTTGTGTAGTTGAGAGAATATGTTATGGTTTGATGTACGCCGTCTCGCATGAGTTTGTCATGAGAGAAATGTGGAGGCCACATGTGGAGTAAACTTGTGGTTGGCAACCTGTCGGAACCTGTACAGATTTAATACTACAACCAGTCGTGTAATATTAAAGATACTACACTGGCGACGCTCCCACAGTTATTATTCTTCGAAACAGTTACTGTATCTGTACAAACCCAACCACCAAGTGTCTTTTGTTTCCAAGCGAAACCCTTTTACCCGTTCTCGCCCGTTATTTCAAAAATTTTATTGCTCTTCTTTATCACCAGGGGGTTAACTCACGAACGGTAAATAAATCCTAGAAATCCCCGCTTCCTGGTCTTTATACGTAATCCAGTAACAACTTCCTCTCGGTACGTTCATTTCCAAGGTAACTTAAACAATCATATTCCTATTATTGTCACGTATCATGCGATTGGCTTGTTTTTAACGTTAGATCTACCGATCCGATTAAAATGGCGGACACGTGATTTCTCGTTGAAATTCCAAAAGTTAATAATTCTGCATCGTTCAAGATTCTTGGCGATTTTCTGTTCAAGAAATACGAATGGAGCTTTATTTCTTTTTTTTATTGCGTATCTTTTTTTTCTTCTCTCTCAAAAGACCTGTCATCTTGATTTGTTTGCTAGAAATAAGTACGTTTTAATCGTTGGTAGCTCTGGCGTGAAATCGTCCTTACGTAACGACGCGGAGTTTATTAAAAAAAAAAAAAAATAATAATGGCGAAACACTGACACGATAGCGTTCCAAGTCGCCGCTTGTTGCATTCGGAAATCGAACGTTAAATCCCATTTTGTGTATTTAAAGACTGCACCGCGAGACCTATGAAAGATTCCAAGGTTAAGAATAACTTGGTAATACGAGACGCTCTGCGACGAAGAGAGGTCGTCGCGATGGGAACAGTTTTATTCGAGATATTTATTATCGATTTCGGATAATCCCAGAATCTCCTTTCCACGATTCACACGTTTCGAGGAACAATGTCATTAGCGCGCGCATGGACAACGTGTGTCTGCTCGAGGTACTTATTAACTTAAAGAACTACGCTCGCGACGCTGAGGAAGGCTGCTCGTAACGTTCCATAGCCCTTGACACACAATGTTGTGCAATTCGAGGCATCACGGAAAGCAACGGCTGATATCGTCTCTCGTTATGTCACTCCCATCGTTTAGGATTAGGTTTGGGTTAGTTTTTAAAAAAATTTACGATAATTTCCATGAACCTAGATTACGAACCTCCAATGGGTATTTCAGTTTTCTTTCTTTGTATCCCGTTCAAGATACATTGGAACTTTAACCTCGATAGTCGCGTGTGTACGCATTATCGTAATTATTCACAGAGCTGATGAAAACAACTTGTTGAACCGCGTTTAACCCTGAACTACCAGTTATGTACGTAAATCCCGCGTATTTCTAAAAATGTGATATTGATTTACTAGGAAGAGGAACTGCATGGGTGGTACGTGCTGCAAACATTCTTCTTAACTCTTAATTTCTAACCTATCTCTTGTCCGTTGGATAAAAAAACGTACATCGATAAAATTCTGATCCTATCTGTTACAGTGGCTCCAAAATATGTATCAGTTTTGACATATAAATAATACTGACCGAATATACGACTCTGGTGATATTTGGAACTTAGTTAAAAGGAGTTATCAATGATAAAAATAGGAATGTTGGATATCGATGAGCATTATGATATTTATGCGTATGTATTTAGCATAATGTACACTTTGACACGATTTTCAATAATTTCTATCGATCCGTTCTAAATTCGAATCGATTCATGAAAATTTAACAACTGGGTGCCGAAGTAGAACGCGCCGGCGCTGAACGAGTTCGTGTGGGGGCCGCGCCCGCCCGATTCTCGTTGCCATAATGTTGCATATAATATAGAAATTACGTCGTTTTGTTTACAGAAAGGTTGATCAAGCTTGTACACGACGCTAAACGAACCTACTCGACAAATTCGAGTGTCTGTCGTGGCGTACTTCAAGAGATTTCCGGCATGGAACAGCGGCGTTGCGGACTACTTTTCATCGCGCAGTATTGAGCGCTGTGGTTGACGCGGCATCGACGCCTTAGTGGTAGATTCGAGCGGTTCGCGAGCAAACTTCGGTGAGTCAAATATTTTCCATCTGAACGATCTTGTTCTATGTGTAAATATTTAACGATGCTTTGTGAAAATTGTTTCAATTCGTTCTGAATGTTACAAGTCTCTAATAAATGAGGTTTATATTTGACGTTAGTTGTACGACAGTTATTACTGTGTACCTTTTTGTCAAATATTGTAAAAAAATTAGTCGAAGCATATCGAGACACGTATAGAAGCAAAGTTAAGAAATCTCATTTCGATGATGTTAAAAATAGAAAAGTTACACCAATTAAAAGCATCGTTGACGATAGGAGGATTAATTAGTTACCATTATTACTTTTCTCTCTCTTTTTATTCTCACTTATAAAGATTATCGGTATATCGAAAGGAGTTGTAATATATATAATTTTATTCAGCCTTAGAGCTAACAATCGGACTTGGTTTACAATACCCTATTTTTACAAGACTATCTTATTGTTGCATTCAATCCACGCACACTTTCTCCTCTCATTCTTGCCCCATTCTACTCTCTTATTATAATTCTTATATCTATAATTTTTTTTAATTCGAGCATACTCTCTTCGGTACTCTCGGCTATGCACACCTTTTTCCTTTCTTTTCTTCGGAAGAAGTTATAAAGAGTTACACGTAACAATAAATAATCGTTTTGCACAAAATAATTTAGCTAATAAAATACGTTCCGCGGATGAGAAATTTGCAAACTAATTAGGTTCCAAGCAACCCGTGAAATCAACCTTACATATGCATATTAATTATGAATCTTTTCGTTGATTAGAATCCATATGTACCCGTAATTACTTCGCAAGTATCAAAAATGTTATTTGCAAAATTACCGACTGCGTCTAATAAGTATCGCGACGGAGAAGATTAATAAATATTAGGTCGTCCCGAAAGTTTCTTTCGTTTTATTAATAAGTAATACATAATATTTTATTTACAGTTTTACACTATTTTTTTCCTCCATCTCTCGTTTCACAAATAACGCTAAATGTTTATTTAAACATTGCTAGACGAAATCACTGCGACAACGAAAGAAACTTTCGGGAAAACCTAATATTTATTAATCTTTTCCGTCGCGATACTTGTTAGACGCAGTCGGTAATTTAGCAAATAACATTTTTTCCATTCTTAATTTCCAATCCTAATAAGACAAACCTTAAACCAAACTTATCACGGTTAAGAATTTCTTCGTGAACGAGCCTCGACACAATTTACTCGTGTTTCACGCCAGTTATTTATGCATAAATACTAGACACTAGAAGAAAAAAAAAAAATAAATAAACATGGTTATCGATGGTATCCCATTACGAGATACAGGACGAAAAACGAAGGATCAAAGCAAAGACTTGGAGGTCAGATAAGAAATTTACACTCTTCCTCGATTTGTCGCCCAGATCGCGTTCTCGAGTCTTCCTCTATAGCTCTGTCTCACCGTATATACGACANTATATTACTGGTTTAATTTCTATATTATTGTGAATCAAATTAGTTAACCCTCTGTGGTCCGAATTTTGTTTATCAGAGAAAAGAAGAACTGAGGTTGATTACAGTTTCTAACTTTGATTTCAAAATTTATAACAATTGACTACCGGGTGGTTTGCAATTTCTTATATAAATTCTATAAATTTGTAATGACGCATTTTTAAGAATTAATTGTGTTTTTCTGTAACGAGTATGAACGAAGATTTGTTTCCCTTGGATTTTATATTTTTCTCAAATAATTATTATTTTGAATTCTTTGGTCGAAATAGGTAAACTTTAATCGTCGGTAGTTCCAGTGTTAAACCAGTAATTGGTATAGATGGATCGTGGTACCGTTACAGTAATACAGTAACAGAATTTAATAGTACAGTGATAACTGAATAAAATAAACTTTTTTTAAATATAAATACATCAGTAACTCTCAAGTCACACGGCGCCGTAGATGGTTAAGATACAAATATTGTGTCTTAAATGGTTATTAACACGTTCGCAGACGTGAATGCTATAGCATTAAGTTTCATGATGATGGAGAATGACATGAATGCTATAGCATTCAAATCTTAAAGTCAAGTATTCTGAATTTAATTTTATATAACCTTAAGTTTTAATTTTATTATTAATTTTACGTTTCATTGTGTATAACGATTAAAATATGATAATCCGACTACCCTTATAAAATGTGTTTAATCAAATTTTGGATATCAAAACCAATTTAAAAATAAAATGACTGTCAATTTTTGCACCTCGCTGAAACTTTTACTGTTCGTGAACGTGTTAAGAGAATTAAAATTCAATAGGTTAATTTGTGGTGTGATGGAAAATTTTTTTTTTTTTTTCTTTAAAGAATCAATATATGTGGATTTTTAATATCAATATTAATATTTATAATATTGTACCTATTATTGAAGATAGTTAAAAAACAAGATTGAGTACCAAATTTGCTTTGATAAACGTGTAGCATTTTTAGTGAACTTTTAACGCTGAAAAACAGAAAAATTGAAATTCAAAGGTATCAACTTTTTTTTTATGATTTACATTGGGATACCGAATCAAAGGTTTTATTGGTGGCAAAAAAATTGAAAAGCGGTAACTATTTGCTTAATCTTAAAAGATGAAAAGAAGTATTTACGTTGCAATTAAACTTTCATTTAAACGTCATAAAAGTTCAGGTTTCGTGGGGTACCTTAGCACTTTTAATAATCCCTGAAATACAGTCTTTTCATAGCCGTTCGACAAAAATACTGAAACGCTTATTTATATTACAACGAAAATTACGTATTCATGAAAATTAACATTTTTCCAACATCTTATGCTAAATAGAGCACGGGACTGATGCTGTTGGCAAAAGGTATGCCAGAAAATTACAAAGAGTAGCTTCTGTTTAACATAAAAGGATCACGCGAACAGTTAAGTCGCTCCCAAAACGTTCTCGTGTTTTCAAAACCACTGGGGCCACAATGGGGAATTTCGCACGGTATTTTACCGTTAAAAATCCACAATGCTCTCAACAATAGCATCAAAATATTTTAAAGAAAACTGCAAGCAATAGGAATTAACCTTGTCGTGTTTACTTTCCGTTGACGCTTTTCATTCACGCTTTCCATTCGTCGCCGGGAAAAAAATATTTCTTTCTTCATAAATCTTACAGAAAAAAGAAAAAAATATTTCTAGCTTCCTTCTAGATACAAATATTATTTTTTAACCCTTCGCACTCGACTGGCGCCGCTACGGCGACACGCGTAATTTTCTTCAGAGATTAAGCTTTAAATTAAATTCTGTATCTTCGTCAATTCAAACACTTCTTTTGTTTTAAAATAAACTAAATCAACCAAATAGATAAAAAATCGTAAGAATTTATAATTTTCTCTTTCCGAAAGATTCACTAAATTTTCACAGCGATGCTTTGAAACTGAAAAAAGTTCACGAGTGCAATCCTGATAATTTAACAACAATTCTAAGAATCCGCCAAACCCTCTCCATAAAATAATACCTTAAAAATAATTCTTTGAACACTTGTTTCACGTGAAATTAATTTATTTCATATTCAATTTTCTCTTCAACGTCTATTATCTACGTACTCGACACGCATAACGCAAAAATAAATCGCAATTCTTAATCAACCACTGCAAAAAAAGTTCAAAGTGCAGCGAACAAAAAAAAAAGGTAATAAAAATGTGTAAAAACATTATCCTCGTTTAACCCTCGTTAAAAAAAAAAAGTATTCCCTTTATCTCTCTCGCAACCTCTCAACTTTTCCATTACTCAAAAAAAAAAAAAAAAAACTCCATCGCTTTCGACCGTTCCATCGAGAACGATCGCAATGGAGAGCTGGCTGAAAAAACAATCGAAGATCTCGAAAGTTCGTGCGACGGTGTCGCTGATCGATCAACGATCCTGCTTTCGTCCGATAGTCGGCAACGGCCAATAGGGGATCGATCTTTTGACCGGTTAAAGGGATACTGAAAGAGCCTGGGACTGCGCCGACAAATCCCTTGGGATCGTCCTCCCTCTTTTCAGGCAACTATCCTATCGGTGCATCTTTTAGCGGGGCAATGGTGCAGGCAAAGAGAGTGGTCACGAACAGGCAGCATAGCTTGATGGATTATTCGGAACGCGTGTTTGAGAGTACCGTAACGACATTCCACGAGTTTTTCCTTTCCGATTGTCAGTACTAGCCAAAAATTTAGAATCGTTGCGTGTGTCGGGGAACGAGATTTTTTTTTAAAGAAGAGCCTCGAATAGTGTTGTTTTAGAAAGGTTATTGATTTTTTTTTTAATCTATAGCCCGAATTATTGTCTGCTTATTGGAGAAAAAATTACGATTATAGTTTTTCAGTTTGATTTGAATAATTTTGCTTCTTTAAAATATAAGTTTTTTTTTTTTGTTGCATATTTTGGTTTGTTTGGAAAGTATTGTGTCGTTGCTTGGTATTGAGAGTGGCGGGACGGAAAGTATTTCAAATTTGCTTTTATCGGATACGTTATGTTTCTATTTTGTGTAAATTTATGTAAAACTGTAATAATTAATTAATGATTGTATGTAATAATTAGTAAGGTTTATATTTAGTATTTTTAAAAGCGTGAATTTTAGAAGCGTTAATTTTGGTGTTTTTAAAATTTGCAAGAGAGCAAACAATTGATTGCGACGTATCTGTTATTAATATTTATAAAAATAGTAATGAATTGAATGGAAATAGAAACGGTAATAAATCAGCAATAATAAAAATACATAGTCCGATTTAAAAAAATTACGCTGCCAGGGATATCTTTTTAAATAAAAATGCAAAAAGAAATCGGAATATCTTATTAAACTCTTCTAAGAAATAAAATTACATTTTATTGTATTTTAAATAGTAAACGAGACAGCAGCGCGTGTACAAATAAACCGGACGTATACCAGTGTGTAACTTTTAAATGGCGCCATAGTAGGTGAAACCAAACTTCAACCAAGATAAAAACTTCAAAAACTATCCAAACCAAGAACTCGCAAAGCGACATCGCTCAACTGTGACACACCCATTTTAATGAAATTTACAAATGATACAGCGTTCGAAAAAATCCTTTTTTATCTGCAATTATCCATATTTAACAGATAAAAACTCTCAAAGTAGGGGATGAAAAATATATTCTCCTAAATATTTCAAAAACTGTTCACATCAGACATTTAAATAAAAAATTGCAATTTTTACCCACAAAATTACCTATACAAAGTAGTAAAAAAAATTCATTTCTCATCCCCAATACAGAGATCAATATTGAGATCTATCTTCTCTTTAACACTTTACCGACCAGTTCATTCGAGCGCGGATACATCGCTAACACCGGCTCGGTTTCGTCTATCGTGCGGAAATATAAGCTCTTATTCCTGCAACTTTGTTCTTAACACTAGATTTACGGAACCCGTCAATTTGACTCAATTCAGACTTCGTGCTTAAGTTTAACAATCATGTGTGCGGAAAATATAAACTCAAAATGAAATTTATATAGAAAAATGTACGAAGTAAATCTCTGCTTATAGAAATCTTTTAATTTGAAGTAAACTGAACTAATGTTATTACTAAAAATTTGTATTTCAATGTACCCATTAAAATGATCCAATCGATGCTCGTAAACCTAGTGTTAAATCAAAATTCGTGAGAGTGCTTATTATATCGTTTCTCTTGTTGTAGGGTAATTAAATTGAATAAAGTTTTTAATTTTCATAATATCAGTATTAAGCAGCAAGCGATGGATAAACGTTGGCTGTAAAAAGCCGATTAATAGGCTGCTGAGCGTTGGTTGCGAAAAGCCGATTAACCCTTTGACTGTTAAAGACGTATATATACGCTTTCACAAATCTATCAATATATACGAAAGCCGTAAATATACGCCCTGTGCATTTTTTTACTACAACATCTTTACTGTTTTATCGATTCATTTAACATGGAATATAACAAGTTAACACTTTGACTGCCGTGTTGGTCATATATGACCGGCAACGGTTTCTCCCGTGACGCCACGATGGTCATTGGTGAACGGAGCCTTTCAACTTTTTACAATTGTAAAAAACGAAGGCGTGTTTTAATTTGTCCTTATCAACCGTTACTAAGGCGCCTTACTACCAGTAAGATAAACGCTTCATTTCATAAAAATGTTGTCTTCTAACATCAATTCATTATTATTTTCCCATTATATGCTTTGAATAATAAAAATAATTCTGTGGCGTCCTGGGCAAAACATATGATTTCGGCGAGGCAGTCAAAGTGTTAAATACGATAGCAACGAAGTATCGGTGTTCGTTTCAGTATTTTTAATCGGTTGTTTCAGTATCTTTCGGGTACTCTTTTACTCGATAGACAGCGGACGATCCGAGTCGCAGCGACTGACGTGCAAACAACGCGCCGTCCGTATTGATGGATTCTTCCGAGAACGCGCCGCAGTCAAAGGGTTAATGGGCTCCCGGTTGGTAAAGTGTTAAAAAATATACATAATATTGGGTTGTCCGGAAAGTTGGTGCCGATTTTCGGTAGGTGCCATTAGAACAGGTCTGAATATTTCGGGATGAATGAAAACAAATGACACGCGTACATATGCTAAAGAGTGACACTTGAGGCATCTTTAGATAAAAGTTTAGTTAGGATACATTCATTTTCATTAGTTTCATACGCTATTAAGAGTAGAACCACCGACGATTGAAATAGACTTAATTGTACCAAAGAAAGAAAAGAATATTAGGGGTAATAATTCTTTGTGCATATTTTGTTTAAAAAATTATAGAAAATCCCTGAAAATACGCTACTGTAAATTTATAAAATTTCTATGACAAATTACGAAACAGTCGTTTCGACTGGCACGGTAGTTCCAGTGTTAAACATGGAAAAGTTTTTCGCCGAAATACCTAAGAATTTTTGGAAGGATGTGATATACAAGTTACGCGAAAGACGGAGAAAAGTTATAGGACAAAATGGAACATAAATAATTTAATAAATGTATAAGGAAATTTAAATGCGTCGTGTTCGAATTTTCCTTAAAAATCGGCACCAACTTTCCGGACAACCCAATGCAACAACGATACGTGACAAATGTCGTTTCAAAACACTGGTACATAAATTTCATTAAAATCGGCGCGTTACACTCAAGCGGCCTCCCTAGCGGATCAAAAAATTCGTAATCCCCCGTCACCGGCGAAAGTGAACCAGGTCTATCGGTAGCTGAAAGCGTTTCCCATCGTGGTCTCTGGTTATCTGGTCGGCTTAATCGATTCTGTCAGTTCGAAACCGAGGCACCGGCCGTGCACCGTGAACGATTCCGATTCCTTTCATTCATTAAACCGCGCTCGCTGCGAGTGCACTGACTGACAGCAATAAGTATCCTCGGCCACGGCGAACGGAAGATAGTGAAAGGCGGAGGCGGAGGAGGAGGCGCGCGAGAATAGTGGGAGTCCGAACTGGTGGCCGCATGCGCGCCTCCACACCCTCCTCTGTCTCTCTTTTTCACCGTGTCTACGTTGTCTCTTCTTCGATGCCATCTTCTCTCCTTTCTTTTCACACTGTCCGCCTCTTTCTCCGCTCCTTCCTTCGCACCTCTTCTTTCCGCCATCCCGTGTGAATAACCGAGTGGCAAATGACCGCGCTCAAGCAAGGTCAACCGGCGTCTGCCACCACCCAGGAGATTTGCCAGCGGTGACGTCATCGGATACGTCGATCCTTGGAGCGTGGATCTTACGCGAATTTGTGCAATCGCGTAACCTTTGATTCATCGTCTGTCCCGCCAACACCGACGGAAGCTACCGCAGCCACGGAATGCATGCGAACGACGTTCACCCTTTGTTCCGGCTGACTTTGAACGCGCTCGGCCGATTGCTTCCAACTCTATTCTATTTTTGGTTTTAATCGGTCGCAATTCTGATGATTCCTTGGGTCTGGTTTTTAATTGTTTTCATTTATTTTATGTTTTTTTTTCTGTGATTAACTGTGAGCTTGTTGGGTGTAATGGGGTGTGAACGAGGGAAAAGCGATAATGTTGGCGTGAATAATAAATTATTTGTTGTTGTTATTTTTAGTACGTGCTCTGTGAGCTTCTGTTTTGTTTCTTTTTGATCCGGAGGAGCTTTTATATTGATTTCTGTAATTATTCCTGGTTTCGAAATCATTCTTTTCGTACTGCACCGTGACCGGTATGTATTATTATGATTTTGAATTGTCGAGAAATGTTTAAGTTTGTGGTTCGATAATTTGGGGAGGATTATGAAGCGGTGTTAATTTTGATTAGATGAGAAAAATTATAATACTTTCACGAAAATGAGAATTAAACTTTTTTTGTTAATATATTGTTGCATTGTAAAGAGTAAATAGAAAATATATGGACCTCTAAAATAAAAGTTAAACTATTTTTGTTAATGTAATGTTGCATTGTATAAAGCGATTAAAAATTATCGGGACTTATTTCCAGTGAGACAGGTTTAACTAATTTACCAATAAAAATAATGATTAAGATTTATAAGATGAACATTTTCAGAGTAACGTATCAAAATTGTTTATCTCTATTTCTATCAAATTATAACCTACTATAATTATTTCTAATTTATTAATTTATTTTAAATTTGTGACGTTCTCTTGGAGTGAATGATTTAATCAGAAGAATTTTAATAAAATTAGTAAATAAAAATTACTGAATTATTCTGTTAATGTAATCCTAAATAAGTTAATAAATATCATTAAATATATATATATTATAATAATATTAGAAAAATATATTAATATAAATATTGATAAATATCAGAAATAATTACAGTAGGTTACAATTTTTGTTTAAAAATTACTCAATAATATTTTAGTTGTCCAGGAAAATTATGTCGTCTAAAACAATTTTTAAAGCTGTTAATTTTAGTTGTCAGTCTTCGGTGTGTTAAAGAAGGTTTCTCTTTCTCTGGATCGTTTAGTTTTCAAGGCATGTTTTACGGGCAAATTGCCCACCGTGGCGTTTGACCACGAACGAAACTTCGTTGGTACTTTCCTCAGGTCGCATGTTAATTATTAGCGTCGCGGTAGTGGGAGGAATTCGCTTCCTTCCCGTTCGAGTGACTTTTCAATTGTTCCGCTAACGAGCAGCCAAAATACGATGGGGCGACCCCTAACTAGTGTAAATGCCCTCCCTGAAATGAGTACGGCGTCTCTTGAGAAAGCTTTTAGCTGATCTTTTATACAGACACGGGACACAGTGCTGCGATCTTTAAAGTGAAAATTATGCGCCAATTTAACTTCCTTGCGTGACTGAAATGAGAAAATACCGTTTAAAGATTCGAAGAAAAATTTTAAATTAAACAGTTAATTAGATAAATGTAAAAGTTTAGGGATGAATGTTGGTAGGAGCATAGAGGAGCATAAAGATGTTTAAATGTGATTAAAATAATTTGGTAATACAGCATTGTTCACTTATACATAAGCATAGATATTTTAAATTCGTATCAATTATTTTTATCAGGCTATTTCTCTGAAAAATTTTATCAAAAATCATAAGTACGCTTACACTGTTCTCTTTCGATACTNTTTTTAAAGCTGTTAATTTTAGTTGTCAGTCTTCGGTGTGTTAAAGAAGGTTTCTCTTTCTCTGGATCGTTTAGTTTTCAAGGCATGTTTTACGGGCAAATTGCCCACCGTGGCGTTTGACCACGAACGAAACTTCGTTGGTACTTTCCTCAGGTCGCATGTTAATTATTAGCGTCGCGGTAGTGGGAGGAATTCGCTTCCTTCCCGTTCGAGTGACTTTTCAATTGTTCCGCTAACGAGCAGCCAAAATACGATGGGGCGACCCCTAACTAGTGTAAATGCCCTCCCTGAAATGAGTACGGCGTCTCTTGAGAAAGCTTTTAGCTGATCTTTTATACAGACACGGGACACAGTGCTGCGATCTTTAAAGTGAAAATTATGCGCCAATTTAACTTCCTTGCGTGACTGAAATGAGAAAATACCGTTTAAAGATTCGAAGAAAAATTTTAAATTAAACAGTTAATTAGATAAATGTAAAAGTTTAGGGATGAATGTTGGTAGGAGCATAGAGGAGCATAAAGATGTTTAAATGTGATTAAAATAATTTGGTAATACAGCATTGTTCACTTATACATAAGCATAGATATTTTAAATTCGTATCAATTATTTTTATCAGGCTATTTCTCTGAAAAATTTTATCAAAAATCATAAGTACGCTTACACTGTTCTCTTTCGATACTTTTTTTTCCGGACTCAACAATAATACTTTCACCACGATTTATTTCTTTAACACCAAAACTATTAAACCGGTCAAAACGACCGGCTTGTAATTTTTCGTAGAAATTATAGAAATTTACAACGATTCAGTTCGAGGAATTTTTCGCGATTCTCTGTGAAGAATATAGGCAAAGATTTATTCTCCTTACATTATGCATTTTTTTAGAATACTTTGGGTACAAATAGGTCTACTTTAATCTCTGTAGGTTCAGTATTAAAATCATTACTTCTGTTCACGCGAACACTTTTTATTTCTCAAATAAAAAACTGAACAATAAAACCAATCGAATCGACAATCGACATCAAAGCACTCTGTCAAATTCCCACTCCATTCCAAACAACACCATTCTCAACAAACAACAGCCATAAATTTTATTGCATTTAATCAAAAATCAAACGTACACTTACACTGTTCTCTTTCGATTCTTCCTTTTGTGGACCTAGCAATAATACTTTAACCGCGACTTATTTCTCCAACACTTAAACTATTAAACCAACTTGTAATTTCTCATAGAAATTATAAAAATTTACAACCATTCAATCCGGGGAATTTTGNCTTCTATTAATCCTCTGTAACATTATGGAACTCTTAAGTTACATACTTTGTATATTTTTTCAATCTTATTTCATTTATTTATTATTGTATTATTGTATTTTAGAGANTGAAGAATATAGGCAAAGATTTATTCTCCTTACATTATGCATTTTTTTTAGAATAGTTTGGGTACAAATAGGTCTAGTTGAATTTCTGTAGTTTTAGTGTTAAACTCGTTAATATTTTTTACCCGAACACTTTTTATTTCTCAAATAAAAAATTGAACAATAAAACCAATCGAATCGACAATCGACATCAAAGCACTCTGTCAAATTCCCACTCCATTCCAAACAACACCATTCTCAACAAACAACAGCCATAAATTTTATTGCATTTAATCAAAAATCAAACGTACACTTACACTGTTCTCTTTCGATTCTTCCTTTTGTGGACCTAGCAATAATACTTTAACCGCAACCTATTTCTCCAACACCAAAACTATTAAACCGGCTTGTAATTTCTCATAGAAATTATAAAAATTTACAACCATTCAATCCGGGGAATTTTGCGCGATTCTCTGTGAAGAATATAGGCAAAGATTTATTCTCCTTACATTATGCATTTTTTTTAGAATAGTTTGGGTACAAATAGGTCTAGTTGAATTTCTGTAGTTTTAGTGTTAAACTCGTTAATATTTTTTACCCGAACACTTTTTATTTCTCAAATAAAAAATTGAACAATAAAACCAATCGAATCGACAATCGACATCAAAGCACTCTGTCAAATTCCCACTCCATTCCAAAGAACACCATTCTCTACAAACAACAGCCATAAATTTTATTGCATTTAATCAAAAATCAAACGTACACTTACACTGTTCTCTTTCGATTCTTCCTTTTGTGGACCTAGCAATAATACTTTAACCGCAACCTATTTCTCCAACACCAAAACTATTAAACCGGCTTGTAATTTCTCATAGAAATTATAAAAATTTACAACGTTTCAATCCGGGGAATTTTTCGCGATTCTCTGTGAAGAATATAGGTAACTCAATAAAATCGTCGCAGGCTAAACTGCTCCCAACAAGTCAAAGACTTCTATACACCGCTCTAAAAAATTTCTATAGTTTATTAACAACCAATGGATGGTCCTTCGAGGAATTACCACGGGTTTACCCGTACAGCTCTTCAAAGACGCTGAACGAAATACGAAAAATCATACCTAGCCGACGTGAATTTTTCCAGGTCAGTTCGTGGCTGCCACAGCCGTCTTTTTTTTCGACCTAACGGTACGAGGTACTAAGGAGCACCCGCAATAAATCCTTTTACTACCTCGGGATTAGGTGGTTGAGTTCGCAGCGCTGGCAAGAAGGTAGCAACAACGGTCGAGTTTGCTCCTTTTACTTGTTAGTAGGTGTCCAACATAAACATGGATGTACAATTTTCGTTTAAACGACTCGACGGTAACACCTCCCTTGTTCATAGAAACAGCCGACCCATTGAAAACGAACGTTCCTCGTGTTTATCTTTCAACTAGAGGCGCGTTCCCGTTGATTTTTCGCATTTTCATGTTTACGATGAGAGAGTAACTAGACAATGGATGGTTCTTAAGAGCACCGAATGGTGGTAGATTGTTAATTAGACGATAGAGGTGTTTTATTTTAAGGGGATATTGTGGACAGGTTATTTACGCTCCATAAATTTGAAACTTTTCGTGTGGATATTTTTATTTTGTAGCAAGTGTTGTGTAATTGATCATCTTTCAAAGGTTTTCTACTTTTCTTTTTTTTTGTGCGTAGAATCATCCTCTTCGTGGTCGTATTATGGGTTGCAGAATATTAGTTTTTGATTAAAAGAACGTCGGTTAAGTGGGGGAGTAAAATGTGGTAAATCTTCGTAACGACTTTGGAAATAATAAGGTTAAAATATTTATAATTGACCATCTTCGAAAGGATTTTGGCTTATTTTTTTGTGTAGAATCATTCTTTACGTGGTTGTGTAACTTGTTGCACAGCACTCTGTATATGTTTTTTTTTTTTTTTTTTTTTTTTTTTTCGTTGGTAAATACATGGTTCAAATGTGGAAATAAAATGTGATTGATCTTCATGACGATTTTGCATGATTTATTTATTGGAAGAGGAACGAAATAACAGAATTAAAATATCTGTGCAGAGTGTTATGTGACTGATCATCTTTGAAAGGTTTTCTATTTATTTCTTTTATGTAGAATCAGTTGCAGAACACTCATTATATATTTATTTAGTTTTGTTCAAAAAATGTTTAAATATATTACCAGTTGTAGAACACACTCTATATATTTATTTAGTTTTTGTTCAAAAAATGCTTAAATATATTACCAGTTGCAGAACACTCTCTATATATTTATTTAGTTTTTGCTCAAAAAGTGTTTAAATACAGAGATGTAATAAATCTTGTAAAATTACATTTCGAAATTAAAATTTGATATAAATTTTCGTAACGATCCACAATAATTTATATATTTCAATAGGGGTGAATAAAAAGATCAAAATATTTTATGAGTATTTGGGAAATTGACCATTCTCCAAAGGTCTTCCGCCAATTTTTTTCATATAAAATCATCCCCTTCATACTCGTTTCACCAGTTAAAGAACATCCTGTGTATATTTATTTATTTATTTGTCTAAGAGACATCGTTTAAATATAGAAATAAAATGTACATAATCTTCGTTACGATTTTCAATAATTTCTTTATTCCAATAGGGGAAAGTAACAAAATTAAAATATTTGTAATTGATTACCCTCGAAAAATTTTCAACTTATTTTTCCACGTAAAATGATCTTCCTTATAGTCATTTTACCAATCGCAGAGCACCCTATAAATATATATATATATATATATTTATTTATTTCTTTGCCTAAAAACATCGTTTAAACATATAAAAAAAATATGATACACCTTCGTGACAATTTTCAATGATTCATTCATTCGAAAAGGGAAAGATAAAAAAAATTAAAATATTCTTAAAACATGATATTATGACATTGAAACCCTCTTTTTTTACGAAACCATATTTTTCATTCGCACTCGGACGTCTGATACAATGCGGATGATCGATCCCAATGATTTGCAATATTGCGAGTGTCCGTCAGGATCGAGAGGGATATCAACAACAAAGTATTTTGCCACTACGAATATAAAAAGAAAAGAGCTGACAAAAGGCAGGGCGTAACGAAGTAAAAAGATGGTTGAGTTCAGTATGAAATCCTTGGTGAAAAGAATAAAGCCGTGTCATGGGGAATAATTTTTTCTTCAACAGGTGATTGATGTTACATTACCCTGATCTTCGAGCTGAGTATTAACAGTAAACTATATATGGTAGCGATGTTTAATTGCTTCCTTTGCATACAATGGGTGCTCCATATTTTTTATTGCGTCTTCTCCGGTCCTATGCTTTCATTTTTCCTTTTTTTTTTTCTGTTAAACATTTTACACGCAATCCGATGTTTTTCCAGTGCATCGTAAATAAATAAAAATTCTTAATGAAATAAATTTAACTCCTAGAGAACAGAACACTTGCATTAATCTTCTACTAATACAACTGATATTAAATTACTAATCGGAATTTAATTTAATTTAATTTAATTTAATTTATTGTATTGTATTTTATTTTATTTTATTTTATTTTATTAATTTTAGTTTATTTTATTTTATTTTATTAATTTCATTTCATTTCATTCCATTTCATTTTATTTCATTTCATTTCATTTCATTTTATTTTATTTTATTTTATTAATTTTAGTTCATTTTATTTTATTTTATTAATTTTAATTAATTTAATTTAATTTAATTTAATTTAATTTAATTTAATTTTATTTTAATTATATCTGATGTAACTTATTTCTTTCCACTCGTTTGACCTAAAGCGTAGACACCACAATTATTGTACCGTCAGTGTAACTTCCCGGACACACCCTGCGCGGCTCAGAATGCACGTGTCGCGAAATTCCGCAAAGGAAAGAAATCGTTTCTAATCGTGACGCTTATCTTGCCGATATAAGAACTCCTTGTTCGAAAACAAGATCTCAAGGTAACTTTAATCACTCGTGTTAACCGAAACAGCGTTACCGATTCAATTGAACCAACCTCTGTTGCATCCGTTCTTTCCACAATTTCTTCAACAAAAGATCAGCTTCCGTTCGAACGATCCTTACATATCTGAAAGATGTTTTCGAAACGACATAATTCCAAGACGTGCTACCTTTTCGTGCTCCAAATTTAACGAAGAACATAACCACGAGTGATACTTGAATATCAAATAATATTTGTGGAAACTCCTCGAATCGATGCATCGATAACAAAAAAAAAAAAAAGGGCTTTAAGTGATAAGGTGACGGTCAATCGATAATCTCAATGTGAAACTAACAAACTTAGAAGGTTACTGCGATAACGGTGTTAACGCCTTCTATTTAAACTTCAAAATCAAGTAGAGCTGTCCGATTTATATCTCTTCCGAGAATTTACCGTCGTATCACTTTCGGTAACTGTCGATTTACTTAATACGCTCTACAAGGATTTATGTTTGTACTGGATTGAGACGAAAATTTGTCTTATTCGGCGCCGCTGATAGATTTTATATATTTATATTTCGAATCTGATCGAATCAGAAGTGAAATCGAAACGGGTACCGATTTTCTGTGAACCCTATCTTTCTGTGAAATTTGATTATCGTAACGTTTTTGGCAGAGTAAAAGCTTTTCGCGATCCATTACGATTTCTTGGGAATTAAAATCGATTTTGTAAATCTTGCAGAAAAAAGATATTTTTAAATGAATACTGGAAGGCTTTAAAATGGAATATTGAATTGATTCTATAGTTGTTTGTACGTTTATTTAAATACACTTTGGAAGTAAACGTTGTTAATTTAATTGGTCTTATTTTTATATAACTTTCTTCTATTAATCCTCTGTAACATTATGGAACTCTTAAGTTGCATACTTCGTATATTTTTTCAATCTTATTTCATTTATTTATTATTGTATTATTGTATTTTAGAAGTGTATTATTGTATTAATACTAACCGTGCTGTTTATGATTGGTATTAAAATTAAAATGAAGATTTTAAATTAAAATTAAAATTATAATCAATTGTAATATTTTCTTTCATAAGTGAATGAAATTATGGTTACAGAGGGTTAATAACACAATAAATCGTCTATGTAAATTATATTACTAATATAGATTCTATTAATAATAGAAGGTAATTTTAAAATAGTATTTTAAATTTTAAAATAGTAGAAGGTAATTTTAAAATAAAAGAGGCTAATTCACTGTTTTTAATTTCATTGCAAATTTGAACATTTAATTCTCTAGAAACTGT
>SMSQ01025870.1:22477-33899 GCA_019453375.1 Ctenoplectra terminalis | reverse complement strand
GCGCAAAATTTCCAAGCGCCTTTAGCCACCCACAATGGTCAAAGTGGTAAAAATACGAACGAGTCGAAACAAAATGATCAAATTCATCTGCATCGCGTCCAAAAAGGGAGAAAAACTGTTCAAATTCCCTTAACTAACCGCAACTATCCTCCCACCCCAGTCTGAGCCAAACAAACCCTGCCAACAAACCTCCATTTACCCCAAAATCCGTGTCCGACCGATCGGCCAGCAAGTCGAGCATTAATAACACCCAAACAGCTCCTCCCACACAAGCCCGTAACCTTCCCTTTCGAACAGTTGCCGACCAAGACGAAGCGGGTCCCACTTTTCCCCTCCGCCCGCTCACAACCTACCCATTCACCGGCGAACGACTTTTCCCGGAAGCATAAAACGGTACTCGCGTCGGCACGTGGCCGTGTTAGGGCCGCTTCGAATAATACAGTCGTCCATAGACGAGATAGTTAGCCGTTGGTTACTTCTGCGCCTGGTGTGTTCCATAAAGCCCACGGTAAATCGACTGTGAGCCGTGCCGAGCAGCAACGTTTCTCTCTCCATCTCTCTCTCTCTCTTTCTATCCTCTGTTGCACGTACGTGGCCGGGGGTGGTGTACGAGAGGGGGTGGAAGCAGGGCCAGAGGGATGGGAAACCATTATTGAAATGCAGTAAATGGCCGTGAGTTTCAATTGCCCCTGGGTGCTTCGAGCGTGCCGTAGGAAAGAGAGGCGCCTACCACCCCGGTGGCCGCCTTCCAACCCCACCGAAACCACCCTTCCACGGATGGGAGGGAATTACGAGAATTCGCAATGATTCCGCTCGCTGTCGGCGCACGAAAACACATAGGAGGAAAGGGGATGATCGGACAGGGGTTGCTAGGCTTCGGTATTAGCTGACCTTAGTTTCTGTTTTTTTTCTTTTTTTGACGTTGGGTATGTTTACCGGTAAGGATATTTGTATGTAAGTAGAAATAGTTAGAGATATCTGTAATTAGAATACGTGGGTTAGGTTTGTTTTTGTGACGGAATGGGAGAATGTGTTTTGGGAAGAAGAATATTTATATGCAATTAAAAATATTTATAATTAGAATATGTGGATTAGGTTTATTTTTGTAATGAAAAGGGAGAATAAGTTTCACGAATAAAAATATTTATATTTAATCAGAAATAATTAGAAATATCTCTAATTAGAATATGTGAATTAGGTTTATGTTTGTGACGAAAATGGAGAATATGTTTTGGGAATAAGAATATTTATATGTAATTAGAAGTGTTTGTAATTAGAATATGTGGGTTAGGTTCATTTTTGTGACGAAAAGGTAGAATAAGTTTTAGGAATAAGAATATCTACATGCAAATTAAATTGTAGGAGATATAAGCAACCAGGATATTTATGTTACCGCACGTAACCTCAAAATAAACTTAAAATTTCCACTGTCGTTCCTCGGGAGCCTCTTTGAAATAATTGTTAACAATATTTCGAATGGGATTAAAAGAATTCAGCGAATGAAATAACTCTGTGTAATCTAACTTTTAATCAACGTTACGGTTCACGAGACTGACAAGTCCATTGAATTACAAAAGTAAACCAGCAACAACTTCCATTTTCAGACATTTCAAGCACACGATTATACATTTCATAATTGCGAAGAGAAAAGGGGAAAGAAATTGTGAAACAGAACAAGAAAATATGTTTGAAACCGTTTATAAAAATTTTTATTCAATAAAGTAGCGTTGGAAATACTTTTTTTTCTTTTTTTAAGTTTAAAAGGCTTCGTCGAATCCATTTTCGGTACGGTTTTCGTTACCAGCCAGATAAAGTCTATCATGTTGAGTGGAGATATCTGTAAAATGTTTTATATCCTTCAACGCACCGAATACATCGACCGTCCAACTATTTTCATGCTAAAATCCACGGATTTCAGTTTCGTTATACCGTTTCTGACTTATCGACATTCGTCTTCTATTTCTCGCGTTGAAAAACAGATTCGTACGATACGGATATGTACGCGTAGCTTTATGCTATTGCCATCCTTTTTCTTTTTAAGAACTTTTTTCTTTTATTGATGCGATACTGAATTAAGTTTTAAAAGGTTTATCGATTTAACTATTAATTCACGTATAAATTGGATTTTATTGAATTTTAAAATTTGTATCTTGTAGATTCATTTTATTTAAATTGCGTTCAGATATTTGGAGGACTCGATAAATATAATTAATATATTATTTTATGTTCAACGTTGTTTTGTTGATAATTGTCTGGGATTTAAAAAATTGTTTTGGAGATTTGCAAAGAAAAATCACAGCAAATTGGAAGAGTGAAAATTAGAAAATTAGGAAATTTTAAGCTTAAAAAATTCGGAAGTTTGGATACTCAACGGTTAAAAAAATTGGATAGCTTGGAAATTCGAGAAGTAAAAAATTTCACAGTTTGGATATTCAGAAGTTAAAAAAAGAATTAAGAGCTCGGAAATTGAGAACTGGGTTTTAGAATTTAGAAATTTGATAGTTTGGAAATTCAGAAGTTAAGAAATATTAGAAGCTTGGAAATTTGATAGCTTGGAAATTCAGAAGTTAAGAAAAATTAGAAGCTTGAAAATTTGATAGATGAGAAATTGAGAACTAGTATTTAGAATTTAGAAATTTGATAATTTGGAAGTTCAGAAATTAAAAAATATTAGAAGCTTGAAAATTTGATAGCTTGGAAATTGAGAACCTAAAAACTTTTATAGCCTGGAAATTTAGGAATTTAGAAATTTGATAGTTTGGAAATTCAGAAGTTAAACAAAATTAGAAGCTTGGAAATTGAGAACCTAAAAAATTGTATAGCCTAGAAAATTAAAGACCCAAAAAAATTGAATAACTACAAATTCAGTGCCTTAAAAATTCAAGTCTCAAGCTAAGAAATTCGAGTTAAAAAATACGAAACCTCGAAAATTCCAAAGCTCGAACCTCTAACTCAAAAAAAATCCAAACTATAAAATTCAGAATCTCAATAACTCCAAACCCCACCCAAAAGAAAATTCTCCAATCCAACGTTCCAAAAACCATCTACAAAAACCCTAAAAAATCCCAACCCTCTCAATTCGCCCCAAAATCATCGTCAACGCTCAAAAACTCACTCGAAACCAAAACCAGTAACCATCCTAATTACTTAAACACACTTTACAAGCACAACCTTGGACCGATTTATCAACAGTCCCATCGATTAATTCCATTGGTGTTTGCACGGAACGCGAGGCGGAGGTCTTCCCGATCCGACATCCGGTCTAAATAATTGAGATGGATATTTTATCGTTGTCCTGCCTGGTTTCCATGAACACGAACACTGTGTTCGGTTTACGAGCCGAGAGAGGGGGACAGAGAGCGTGGCACGATATTCGGTGAAATTTGAAATCGAGCAAAATCGCCCGAAGGCAATGGTGAAACAAATTTCACCCATTAGCAGCCGACGGAGGATACATGTCACGCCGCGGTTGTCATCAATACAAATATCTGCGCGAGATACCTGTCCATATTCCCGTGCTACAGCCATGGAACACCGTGCACGGTCCCATGCACGGAAAAACCCCTCCGATTCGTTCCATCAAATTCGTGCACGTTGACTGTGTCCCTGACTGCGAGTATGGAGGGGTTGATCGCGTTAACTGGATGTTTAAAAAACGGGACGATTTGTCAGACCTGATAGGGGAGCTGTGGCCTTGGGGCCTCAACGAACGGGTGGTCCCAAATCGATTTTTTTTGCGAACTCGTTTAGTGTGGCGAGAATATTGGAATCTGAATTTTGCGCCATGTTTGGGGATACTGGATTTGTTTGGAAGGAAAATGGATTCGGTATTGTACATAGGGCCCGTAAATTGAAATTGTAAATTTATTATTGTGGTGAGAGTAGGAAAATTTGGATTTGGAATCGTATGTTTTGTAAACTCGTTTACTGTGGCGAGAATATTGGAATTTGAATTTGGCGCCATGTTTGGGAATATTAGAAAATGGATTCAGGATTGTGCATTGGGAGCCTACGTTGAAATTTATAATTTATTATTGTGCTGAGAGTAGGAAAATTTAGATTTGGAATCGTATGTTTTGAGAACTCGTTTATTATGGCGAGAATATTGGAATTTGAATTTGGCGCCATGTTTGGGAATGCTAGATTTGTTTGGAAGGAAAATGGATTCGATATTGTACATTGGGTCCATGAATTAAAATTATAAATTTATTACTGTGGTAAGAATAGGAAAATTTGGATTTGGAATCGTATGTTTTGTGAACTCGTTTATTATGGCGAGAATATTGGAATTTAAATTTGGCGCCATGTTTGGGAATACTAGAAAATGGATTCGGTATTGTACACAGGGCCCACGAATTGAAATTATAAACTTATTACTAAGTTAAGAATAAAAAACATAAAATTTAGAACCGTATATTTCGTAAATTCATTATTGGAACGAGAATATTCGAATTTAAATTTGGCAGAATATCTAGAGATCCCAGATTTTCTCTAAGGCCAGTGACCTTACCAGTGACCTCAAAATTCAAATTTGCACGAGGCCTCCAAACCGATGTTTCACAAGTTCATTACTGTGATAAGAATAGCAAAATTTAAATTTAGAGCCATATCTAGGGTCCCTAGAAAAATTTCTAGATCCAAGATCGTACACGGCGTACCAAATTAAAATTCTATAACCCGATACTGCAAAGGAAGCTATCCACGTGTACAAGCGTTTCGATTAATCCATATTTCTGCAAGTTTTCGTAGCAGTGAGATGAATAGAAGAACTTTTAACGAGGGTGGGAGAAATAAGATGGCGAGCTTGTTAGGGGTGTTAACTTAAAGGAAAAGGATAGCGTAGATTCTTTGAGTAATAAATGGTACTTTTTTGAGCCATGGCAAGTACAATGATCGATAACGTGTATGGCAAGGAAAATTATTTGTTAATTAATTTAGTTCAGATGTTGCTTACCGATTTTGATGACCTTGAAATATGTTTTCAAGGCCAACATTCTGAACAACTTTTCCCTATACATATTGCCTCCTTTCGGTCTTACTTTCAGAGATATATGCAAAAATATTCCCATTTTCTATCACATTATTCGTAATAAATAATACTTTAATTTTGTACTTCGTTCTGTGACACTTTATTTTACAATAAAGGTTAGAAATAAATGAACTTTATTTTTAAGCATTTTGTTCATCTTTTTCTTAACACAGGACTCTTTAAAAATATTTCTTAGATTTTTAGTAATACTTGAACAAGCGCAACTCGTGCGGTTGGCAATGTGTTAAGATTGGCTTGGGGTTAGGTTCGGGTTAGGTCTGGGTTAACACCACAGCACTTCATTGATTCTATTGGTTCGAGTTATACATCAATCACGCATATATTGTCCTGCATAAAATACACTATATTGGTGATAAATATAGAAAAATTTTCTATGCCAACACTACTTCCATTCAAAAATAATTACACTTTTTGATACAATGACTGAAACCTTTCAAATTTCTATTAATAATATTTCAGAACAATCTTTAACTACCAGCCATTAAAGTATACTTATTTCTACTCAAAAAATCAGGATAAAAAATATACAAAAAAAATCTTTATTTATATTTTTAACAGAAAATCATAGAAAATCACAGAAAATTCTCTAAGAGGCAGTTAATTTAGAAAAGTTGTCTAAAAAATTCCAAATAAGTCATTTTGACTTCCTGGTTAGACCCACAGTTATACCCAAACCTAGAATCACAGTAAGAAATAATTAAAAAAAATATTTTTGCGTATAACACTAAGGTGATCTTGGTAATATATTTTTTTAAAATTGGAAAAATTGGTTATTAATATATTTATAGATTTTCTTATTTCTACGTTAAACATATGTATACTTTGGTAGTCACGGAACAGTGCTGCCATTCGCGTAATTGGCACGACTGCGTGGGGATAAAAACGTGGAAAACGCGTTCTCTCTAAAACAGCTGTTACCTGGAGAGCGGATTCCCAGGGCTCTCGTGTCTGCGACGGACAGAGCGGAGGACACAGCGCGAGAGTGCTCCTGGATTTAAATACAATAACCCGGGGCTATTGTAAAAAATATACACGGCCACGTGCGCGCGGCTGCACACGAATGGCCGAGCTTTATGCATGCGGCACGATCGCTGGTATTTCCACTCGCCAAATAACAAGTATACACTCCGAACCCAATCACGCGTGTTATCCCATATTCTGCTGACCATCCCAGCTCTGCTCGAGGATCCATCGCGTCGATGATCGCGCATATGCGTGTATAATATATTTTTCAAAGCTGATCCATTGATTTTGAAATTATTTTTTGCCCCATTCGAATGGCGAAAAAATCTGTGTTCTCGTTTCTTAGGTAAAAATTATTGGATATTGATATAATTATGTACTGAAAAAAATTAAAGCGAAAGGTATTTATGTTTATTTGTATTTTTAACAGAAAATAACAGAAAATTAAAAAAAAAAATGTGTCGAATTGGCCATTTTTACAACGAGGGAGAAATTAAGTTGAGAAAATGTATAATTAAATCTCACTAATTCTTAATTAAATAATAACAAAAAAATTAACCTAAAAATTCCTGTGATCAAGAAACTTTCTGAAAAAGAATAAATTTCATGGGAAATTTTGGATTTAGTTGTTGTAATTTACAGCAACAGTTTGATAATTTAACGGTGCTTAAAAATATTTATTGTTCCCATAAAATATAAAATATACAGCTGTGTGGGCCCTTTTTCATGAATCGAATAAAACTGTGTGATTTAATAATAACTATCGCAGTAATACACTATTGTATTTGTATAACGTGAACTATTAAACTATTAAACTGCTGAAATTTAAATTTCGCGGTACAACTAGAAACCCTAGATTCCCCCTGAAGAAAAATATCTGGATACAATACTGTACACAGGGCTCTCAAATTAAAATTTAGCTAAGCCTTCAAACCAATCTTTTATAAGCTCATTACTAGGATAAAAAAAGCAAAATTTGAACTATTAAAAAAAAAAAAAATACACTCCTCACCAAAACTGAAGAATCTCTAAATTTCCCCTAAAAAATTGTCAATCTTTAAACTGTTTCACGCCCACAAAAAAAAATTCTACAACAATCTTCCTAAAAATATTTAAAAAAACGAAGTCTCTGCTTTCAACTCCTCAAATGTACTTTCGCACTAGAAAACAAAATATCACCATAGCGCAAAAAATCGTTCAACACGACTCAATAATAACCACCACCCTAATGTTAATTAGTAAAATATCGAAACAAAATTTCAAGGTTAATTTCTTAGACACCTGATGATTAATTAAAAACGATTCACCGAAAAATGACTCGTGGGTCTGGGGAATTTTTTTCCAGAAAGCTTCCCAATTTACGAAACATACTATAGTAAATCACATTGGCCCTTTATATACCCAGTATATTTCGATAAAAATAAAGTTGGCGATTTGTATCAACGAAGGCGCAGGTTCTAAAATTTTGAACCTGAACAAGTGAACGTAAGACGAGGTTGAATCATCATTAACCCTAGGGAATCGAGCAACGATCGCTGAAGGAAAGGGGTTGTGTGTACACACGTATCTCCGAGCGAGTGCAAACGTGGCCTCGCATGTAATATGCGGTGTAATCGCATTCCTATGCATGTAGTAAGCCCTGTAGATACAGCGGATTGTCTAATGGACGACACATGTTAAGTATTCCGCCGGTATCGATACCATAGGGAGATTACTCTGATCCGCGTGTTCGTGCTGTTATCATTCGCCCGCATACTTTGCGATTTTTCATAACTTAATGGAGCATTAACGTATTGAACGGTCGAACAACAAATATTGGAGAGTCACTTTGTAGATTAAGTGATCTATCACGCGACCACTCCTGTCGCTCTTTCATATATATCATTTGCTTCTTTTGTCTAGTTATTTTTTTTTTTTTTTTTTTTGTTTATTGATTTTCAGTCGCATCGAACGACGATGTTGGGTTATTAGTATTCTGTGAATTTTTGTGGACGTAATTTAAAAAGTAGAAGCTACATAAATATTAATTAGTATTGTATTTTTTTTATTGTATGTATTCTGTGAATCTTTGTGAATATAATTTGAAAAATAGAAGCTAGATCAATATTAGTTAGTATTATATTTTTTTATGTATTCTGTGAATCTTTGTGAATATAATTTGAAAAATAGAAGCTAGATAAATATTAGTTAGTATTATATTTTTTTTATGTATTCTGTGAATCTTTGTGAATATAATTTAAAAAATAGAAGCTAGATAAATATTAATTAGTATTGTATTTTTTTTATTGTATGTATTCTGTGAATTTTTGTGAATATAATTTAAAAAGTAGAAGCTACATAAATATTAATTAGTATTGTATTTTTTTTATTGTATGTATTCTGTGAATTTTTGTGAATATAATTTAAAAAATAGAAGCTAGATCAATATTAGTTAGTATTATATTTTTTTATGTATTCTGTGAATTTTTATGCTCTCAAATTTTCCATAAATGTCTGAAAATTTGTAGTGTTTCGTTTTTGGAGGAAATTAGTATTTTTTTTTTTAGAAAAGTTGATGAATCTTCTTATCGTTTACTGATGTATGATAAAATGTAAGAGAAATTGTAATAGAATCCTGAAATTGAATTTTAATTATATTATTTCGATCGATAAGTGAGCTAATCATATATTTAATTTAATTTTTTAATGTGTATCCTAAACAGTATCTCGTTTTTTTTTTTTAACTAATTGTGAAATCTTTTAAATCATTTCTCATTACATCAGATAATTTCCATTAAGCTTCTATTTTCTATTTAAATATTTGCACGGAATTTAACAAACGCCAGTCGATGGGAAAGAGAATCTTTTTTTTAAATCGAATTATTATAGAAAATTAGAAATGAATCCTACGTAATAATTATCTACTATCAGCTGTTATTATCTAATCAAACCATAAGGAAAAACCTGTACTGCCAGCAGTTGGTCAAAAAAGAAAATTTCTGTATCGCAATTAAAAAAAAAATCTAAAAAAATTCGACGACTAGAAAAATAAAACAAATTACTATAATGAAAGAAAAAAATTTCTATGTAATAATAATAATTATAATAGTACCTAAAAATATATATAATAATAATAATAATAGTACCTAAAAAATTCTACTGGAAAAACCAAAGAAATGACTATAAAAAAAAATTTCTGTATTCCAATAAATATCTAAAAAAATTCAGCGACTGTAATAATCAAGCGAATTAATGAATTATCGAATTAAAAATTTCTCTGTCCTAATAAATAATACCTAAAAAATTCCCCGACTAAAAAAACTCAAACAAATTACAATATAATCTAAATATTTCCATCTTGCGTGTAAAAACACAAAACACTGCGACTACATTCAACAACAACATAAAAGAATTCCTCTAAGAATTGGCGAGAGGTACGAGTGATAAGGAGTACAATAGTCAACAGTATTTCTTGTCAGGTCAATGTATATTTTCCCAGCATGCCTGGAAGCATCTTACAGACACACAGACGAGTGTATCGATGAAGCTTCGAGGCCGTTCGCGTTTGATTGAACACGAAACAGTGCTACCTAACTTGAAAAAAGATTTCCTCGCTTTACACGACTTTACGTAATCCCTTCTTTGCATACGACCGTTTGAACTTAGTCATGTGTGCGACAAAATTCTTTTGTCGAACACAGTTTGCAATTGTTCATTGCTGTCCGTCAAACGACGTTTGTCCGATAGATAATAACGAAAGATATCAGGTAATTTATTAGAGAAATAAATTTATTTTACAAACGCGTGGCCGATTTAGTCATTCAATTAAATCAAATTTATTGCTTCTGCCGTCTCTTCTTCGCTTTCATCTGTATCCTACGATTTTTTCCCACTCTATCCTTTTTCCCTCCCTTTGGTCCTTTTCCTGCCCCACCGAAAGCTTTTCCTCCTTTTTTCTTCAATTCTTTCCCTGGTTTCATCGGTCTCCTGTATTCAGACACATCCGCAGAGCTTGTTCGTGTATTCTTTTTGCTGTCACGTTTCTTGCCACCGAAACCATATTTAGCATCTCTCATCTTACGTCTCGCTGCTGTTTTTTGATCCACAGCCTTGCGCTGTGGTTTCTTCTTGTCATCCAAGAAATCTAGATCTTGTCTGACACCTTTGCGGTACTTTTTAACTTCCTCCAGCATTTTTCTCTTCTCCGCGTGCTTCTTCAGAGTGGCTTCTACCTGCATCTGCTTTCCCACTTTTCTCTGTTGCCTGAGCTGTCTGATCTTTTCGGATCTCTGAGCGACCGTTTGCTTCCTCATCAAGTTTTCTCTCACTTTTTGCATATGAACGTCCGTCTTTGCCATTTCAGCGAAGTAATCGTCCGGTCTGGTCGTTGGAATACCAAGCTTCTTTAACCGGGCAATACCATCCATAACGGCACCCTGTGCTTGTCTGTGGAACATCGTCTCTCTACGAAAGTCGTTCAAAATAGGATCCTCTGCTGGATCGAACTGAGGTAACTTCTTGTTTCCTTTTAATTGCTTCGCTCGTCTCACTTCTTGCTCCTGCATCTGCAGCGCCAACTCGGGCGCCAATGGTGCCGGTGCATTGATCATGTCCAACCTTTCAACCCACGGTAGATCCAATTTAATTGCCAGTAGCTTTTCTTTCATAAGGTTCTAAAAATGATTCCAATCAAACTTCTACTACCATTTTCTTGTAAAAAAGAGAGCCACCATACTTCCTATATTAATTTTCATATTATCGTACTTACGACGCAATTTTTGTACCCTCTTTTATTTTCCTCGATCGGTATATTGAGACCTGGTTTTAACAAACCTTTCGCGTAAGCTTCTTGCAACTGTACACGTGAAAAGGAAAATATAGGTTAGAGAAGAATTATCTGAAATCATTTTAAACGTAAGGCAGTATTTACTTCTTCGTCCGATGAATTGTACTCCGAATCGGAGTCGGAAGACGTTACCGCTCGGGCCACATTTTTTACTCCCTTTTTCAGTCTCATTTTTAAATTTAATTTACCAAACGCATGAGCACAAGATTCCTACAGTAAACACTATCAAATACAACACCATCTATTGAGAAAATTGTATAAATAACTATAACTTAAACGATAAGCAAGTAGCATCTCTAGATCAATTCCTAAATATAATTTAAATAAAATACTAAAATCTACAGCCTCTCTTTTCCTTAAATAACCTGTCGGATATAATATTCTCCGTGCAACAAAAAAATACTTAAACGCAATAAACCTATCAACATCATCGTAAATAATTTTATCACTGCTCTTAACTTATCTTTAACTTTAAGTTTCATATTTGTTTTAAGTTTCTGGGAATCACGGTCAGCGAATTAAATAATCTATCAATCATTATTTTTACTCGCGATAAGGACGGAAGAAAGTACGGTTTGTCATCC
>SMSQ01025870.1:3268-14883 GCA_019453375.1 Ctenoplectra terminalis | reverse complement strand
TTTTTTATTTTTCATATATTTTTAATTGTCTTTCGTGATAATTTTATTGTTCGATTTTTTAAAGGTCAAACTAAATTTCTTTTTATAGTAGTACAATTTTTAGTTAGTTCTCATGATTCTATTTCTAAATCTAATATTAATTTCTTTTTTATATAATTGGAATAGTTTTATGTTTGAACTTAATAAAAAAAAGTATTATTGGAATAATTCATCAGTAACTTATTTCAAGTTAATTTGCTCGGAAATCATAAATAAAGCTTCAGAGTCTTAATTAGTAAAGGGCAAACGCTTGTGGCATTTTTGCATTGGCAGGTTCTGGTAGATGTTCATTATTGTGCTCTAAATGCATCAGATGCATTATTGGCAAAAAATATGTACACGTTTGAACCGACTTTACCCATGGTTCTTGGCTATGAGTATGTTGGAAAATTGGTTCAAGTCGGAGAGGAGGCAAAAAAACATGGGTACAACGTTGGGGATAAAATTGTTGCCCTTAATGAAATGCGTTCTGGAGGTTTAGCTGAGCAATGCGTAGCAGAAATTACTGTAAGCGAGTTTCTTTTCATTAATTATCCCAGTTTGCGTTCCACTCTAAGACAAACTTGTAGGATATTTGGAAAGTACCGTCTGGGGTAAAATCTATCGATGCAGTGAGCGTGCTTAATAATTATCTCACTGCTTTAGCTGCGTTAGAAAGAAAAGTCAGCATTCAAGAGGAAGATATGATTTTAATTAATGTTGGTATAAGTGGTATTGGTTTAGCCGCAGTTGATCTCGCTACAAATGTGTTCAAAGCTCAGGTTAGACCTAATAATTAAATTTACACAAATATAGAATCAGATAGATACTTTTTGCTACGAGTCAGACATTGTCTATGATAATTAATTCAGGTAATTAGCGTTTGTGCTACTGAAGATGGAGCAGCTCTTGCTCGAGATAAAGGTGTGCTAGCATCTTTTAAATTCAAAGATCGTAAATTATTGAAAGAAATTGAGGAGATAGCTGCGGATAAAGATATCAAAGAAATTTTTAAGGACGCCGATGGTGAATATTTTAAGAAAGTGTTGAATTGGTGAGTCTAAACAAGAATCGACTCTTTTCTGGCATTTTGATAGAATAAAAAACAGAGTTAGCAGTTGTATTGTATTTCTAGTTTCACTGATATCTACAAAAGTGATGTAAGTGTAAAAGATTTATTGCTCGATGATAATTTTGCTGTTGTGGTGCATCATCTGTCTCGTGAAGGTACATAAGTATTTTAGAAACAGTGGTTGCTATTTTAAATTAACCACAACTGTGTTTTCAATGATAGTATTTGTTGTAAAGGGAGGGTAATAATTGCTGGAACAGCAGCGCTTAAAGATAGTGACGATGTTGAATCAGCGAAGGATGGCTTTACTGTTAGTGGATTTAATTTGAAAGAGTATAGGAAGAAGGATCCTGAATCATATCGGTATAATAGATTTAGATTAAAATGTCCCATAAATTTTGTTCTCTATCAGAATATTGGCAATTTTCCAAGTTACGATCACTGGATAGAAATTAGAACAAAAATTATTGACAAAATTTGTAGGACAGTTTAATACTTTAGGATTAACTCGTTTTAAGGTCGTCTATTTTAATTATTATATTTGTTGAACTAGACAAACTGGGGAGGATGTTTTAGAATTTATCGAAGAGGGTCTGATTAAACCAACTTCTGTGTTAACTGTTGGATTGTCAAAAGTAAATGATGCGCTTGAATTTATTCTTAAAAATAAATCTCCAGGAAAAGTGAGTTTGAAGCATCCATTAGACTAGCTAGTTATTATTTTATCAGTGGAAGTAACATTAAAAATTATGAATTTCACAGGTCATTGTTGATATAAAGAATAGGTAGGCTAAGGTAAAGAAATAAGAAGCTTCTGCATATAATATAAAAAAAAATAAGCACAAGTATTATTTCCACGATTTATAAAATAAAAAAATAAAATGAAGGCTATATTTAAGGTTTAGTTAAGCTTTTTATTAAGTTCATGAATCATGTGTATCTACTTGTATAATAATTTTTAATAAATACTTTCTATTTTGCTATGATAGAAAACCAGGAGAGTACCTCTTTTCTTTCACACACTTTCCAAAATATCTGTTCACCTGAATTTAATAAGATTAATTTTTATTCCTACATAGTTTTCAAATTAATGTTAAAAATTGTATTTAGGATTAATTGGGGAGTGATGGCTCACTTTTGTTTTTTTTTTAAATTGGTACATTGCAAATTTAATTGAAATCTAAATTAGAAAAAAATAAAAAGTGAATTTATAATATTAATATTAATATCTACAATATTAATATCCACAATATTAATGTTTATAATATTTATAATATTCAGTATATTATTAAAAATACCTAAAAAATATTTCACAATCTGCCCAAAATAAAGTCATCTCCCTCAAAATTACCCTAACTATAATTTTTTTTTTTTTTTTTTTTTTTCTTATAAGTAGATTGCTGATGTTTATTAATATAATTAAAAAAATAAAAATTAGTTTTATTATTAGGGCAATTGTTTTATTCACTTTGCTCTTATTATGTATCTTCAAATCTTTAAAAAAAGGATAAAAATCCACAGTCTACTTATGAGCAAACAAAGTTCCGGTTATAGAAGGTTAATGAAATTTCTACATGACTGGCCGAGACGACAGAAAATTGCACGCATACGATTGTTCTCAGGTAGCCGTGCCATAGTAAACTCGGTCGCGGTCATTATCGGTTGCCCAACGCCCCTTTATCGAAACTGGAGCGTTTTGTTGCCGCGCTACCGACGAAACGAAACCCGAGTAAAAGTCCTGAGAACGGTCCTTCGTGAAATCGTCGATTATAAATATGTTCCCCCTAATGGTAGCGAAGAATTTTGTTCCGTTTTTCTGTCAGCTCGCCTCGAACAGCCGAAGAAAAAGTGACTGTGCTCTTGTAATATCCTTGCTAGGGTAAAACACGCACTTCGATCTTAAATTATGAAGCTATTATCGGTGCTTGAGAAATAATCATTTAGAATTGGAAGAAATTCTTTCGTCTTTTTTATTATGCTACATTTAACTCCGATACTGAAACGGTAGAGTATTCAATAAAATTTACTGGCAATTTATAAAGTTTTATAAAATTTTAATAAGTCAATCATGTTGGGTGTCTTGTTTAATTTTAATATGAAAAATTATTGTAATTTAAGTTGAGTGATTTTGAAGCAAGAATACTATGAAAAAAAAAGAATTTATTTGAGTGTTTTTTTTTCAATATTATTATTTACTTAATTGGAATTAATTTATTACGGAAGCGTATATTTTTTTATACCGAAGGAAGAATATTATGAAAAGAAAAAAAATTGTTTTGGAGAGATTTCTTTTAGAATTATTATTTATTTAATTGGAATTAATTTGTTACGGAAGCGTATATTTTTTTATATCGAAGGAAGAATATTATGAAAAGAAAAAAAATTGTTTTGGAGAGATTTCTTTCAGAATTATTATTTATTTAATTGTAATTTATTTATTACGGAAAGAATACTATGAAAAAAAAATTGTTTTGGAGTGTTTTCTTTCAAAATTATTATTTAATTATAATTAATTTATTACGGAAGCGTGTATTTTTTTATACCGAAGAAAGAATGTTATGAAAAGAAAAAAAAATTGTTTTGGAGTGATTTCTTTCAAAATGATTATTTATTTAATTGTAATTAATTTATATTTTCTCGTATTATAATATTTAGTTGGGTAACTGAGACATCATATATGAAATTTAGGTATGCTAGATTGGAAAGTACTGTCCTTCAATTTTTATTTCTTTCACCGTGGGGGTCGAACGATGACAGGGTTGTCAAATGTGCCGATTAGTTGATAATCATGATTTAAGATCGTAAAGTGGCGTGGGTGCTCTAGATTGGGTAAACTGGGTGGCCCAATATGGTCACACCTCAGGCGAAGTGCTTGCAAAATTGTTTCACCCACTTGAACAGTACAAGGTCTTCAAAAATTGCTCCAAAGTATCAATAATAAAAAAAGACAACAGAATAATCTTTTAGCGTAGAAAAAACAAAATATTTCACAATTTTGTATCGCACAATAAATTGTTTCTATAAAAAAAAAAATTGAATTAAAATTTTTCTCATAATATTTGCTTTTCTCGTTATAGCACTATTTGGTCGAGCAAAAGACTATAATTACACATTTGGTGATCTAAAATAAGGAAACAAGGACCAATGAAAATTGCTACCTTGAATATCTTCGGAAATAATAAAGTAAGAGAACACTCTGTCAAACTGTCTCCTTTATACCCAAATTTAATTATTTATAATTCCATGGGATAATTTATTAATATTCAACACATCAAACGCGAAGCTGGTATAATTTCAAGCAACTTTTCTTTCCAGCAAAAATATCAAATTCGACTTTGTTAACGAGATATTAACGAAAAACACTGGCCAACCAGAGAGCCGGTACAGCGGCAGGAGTGTTGGCAGTAACCGCGTTTATGAACAAACAAGTCGGAAAATATTGAAGCAAAAAAAAATTGTATTAAATAACGAACGAAGTAAAATTATTCGTGTGCGCGCGTCTTCGCGATCAATTAAACGCGTAAACGCGAGGACGAGACGTGTTTTGGCCTTGACCGTTCAAAGTTCCTACGATTCCAAATGTAAGCAACTTGTAATTAAGCCGGTCGTTCCAGGAATTCGAGCGACCAAGGCCACGAAATAGTTTCGAGAATAGCGAAGGCGCGACGTCGAAATATAAACAAGGGTCGGTGTCAATGACCGGTCGCTCAGTCGTACGTGCGCGTTCGAAGGATACGTTTCGCGAGAAACTCTCGAACACGCGGAAAGACGAAATCGTGAAATATTCGAAACAATTTGTATCCCGCGTACGTATTGTTTTGTAGTGTTTTTAACGATTCGGTCGCGTGACTTTCGGTAGTGTTGGGTAAACCACTTTGTTCGTCAGTGGTCAGGATCGATGCGATGAATTGGTGGCGCACATTTCCGAGCGGCAGATGAATTTTTTGGCGAGTGGGTAAGTTTGATTCAATTTATTAAATATTAAAGTTTTTTTTTTATTTAATGTGAGTTGTAACTTAATTTTGAATATGAAAGGAATTATTTGTTATTAAGTGTTGGGTTAGGTTCGCATAAATTTTTGTTAGAATAAAGTGTTGTTCTAATTCGTTTATTCTGTTTGTTCTATTTTTTCTTATTGGGTGAAAAATATATTTATTGGATAATAATGTAATTAAAGTACAGTACGATTGTTTGTTCATTAAATATATTGGAAGTAATATACTTATTATTAACTATGATTAACTTTAACTTACGGGACGCTCATTCGATAAAAAAAGAAAAACGATCACATATATCGTGAATATTTTTCAATTCTTTTGTTCGAATCATTATTTTCTTCTTTGAACTATATTCCATTATTATAAACAAAATTCTTTTATTCGAGTCATTATTTTCTCTCTGAACTATATTCCATTATTTTAAATATAATTCTTTTATTCGAGTCATTATTTTCTTCTTCGAACTATATTCCATGATTATAAACAAAATTCTTTTACTCGAGTCAATATTTCCTTCTTCGAACTATATTCCATTATTATAAATAAAATTTCCGAGCGCGAAGAGTTAACACATATTTTTTTATTTCGCAATTTTCCTTCGTGTGATATTTTTTATATTTTATTATATTGTTATTCAATATAATTTTTGTCCAACACTGATCAACCCCGATTTCCTCGTTAAATCGTAAACGCGACTCGCAATCAACACTACCGTTGCTGTTCGCCCGTTATATCCGTTCTGCGATTGGTCAATGAGACACGATTTCAAAATTGGATCGTCCAGTGGCGCGAATATCGCGAAATCCTTATGTAAATAGCTCTGCTTTCTCTGGAAACCTTGGTATGTCGATCTGGCCGAAGAAAAATGGCGAACGTTACTTTTACTCGAATCTTGGCGACGATTTATTCCCCTTTAAACCGTTTTATGTCGTTCTCGTCTCGTTTTCACTGCGAAGTTTCGTCATCGATAGTTACGGTCCTTTTTTTTTATGGTTCTTCAAGTTGAACAGTTCGTTGTAATAATGTTAATGTAATTATAAGTGGGTTATTGCTGGCTGGTTTGAGAGTTAAGCAGCCAGAGCAGGATTTTTAATTAAAATAATTGTCTCTTGTTGCGTGTAATACGAGGTGGCGTTATGGCTCCGGGTTTTCGTTAATTAGTCATATTTTACGGTAGCAGGAATTAATACGTTTTATGAAATATTTTTTAATTAATCTCTCGGCAAATCGTTTAATTAGAAATAGTTCTATAACACTTGGAGTTCGAAATAAAATTTGAAAAAAAGATACATGAAGTTAGGTTAGCTCATAAATTTTTTGTTTTTTTTCTTTGCCAAAAGGGTAAAACAAAATAATTTAAATAAAATTTTATACCTTGTTTCATCACATTCTCGATTTTTTAAAAAATTAATCACAGGACAATCTAACATATTCGCTCTAATTTTTCAAGGTTACGTAGTTAATTTCAAACCCATCGCTTTTAACACTTTGCACTCTAGAGATGACTCTCACTCACTCATATATTTCAGCCAGTGATTCCAAAAATATCACACGAAGGAAAAATACAAAATTAAAAATTTTATTTATTAACACTAGAACTACTGAAGTATTTAAAACAACTTGTTTGCAATTTCTCATATAAAATTCTAGAAATTTAAAATGGTACACTTTTAAGAACCCTTTGTGTTTTTCTCTAACGAATATGAATAAACATTTATTTCTCTCAAATTTCACATTTTTTTTCAAGTTACCAACTATTTTTAATTTTTTGGAAGAATTAGCTATACTTAAATCGTCGATAGTTGCCACTCGAAGCAAAGAAAAAATTGAAAAATTCTTCGCTCCGGAATAATGAACCCGTAGCGAAGTCCTCGAGTGCCTTTTTTTATCCCAACCTTATCGTTCAAATAATCCAAGCCAACTTAATTAATTTCAAAGAAGCTGAAGATAAAGATAAACTCCTGTGATGCAACAAGACGAATAAAAATCCAATTCCATCGCGTTTCGTGCCAAAAATGCTACACATAAACGCGATACGAATCAGCTGATGCATCTCCCGCGTAACTCCGCGTGTCCGAGCGAGTAGATACGCGATCTTTCAATTAACTCGCCGCTCGAAAGAGGATCCGCGGCCGATCTGCTTGCCAGATGTCGGGAGGCGAAGGAGAAATAAAGGTTCCCGGGTAGATCGAAAGGACAAGTTACATAATAAAACACATGGAGCGCAAAAAGTCACGGTTTCTCGGTACTTTCGCGTCGGAACTCGCTTTTCTTTCGCTCTTTTTTTTCCTCTCTCTCTCTTCGAAGTGACTCAACGAGTTTCAGGACGCGTCTCTCGTCGCATCGTCCCTCTGGAATCGTACTGTTGGGCGCGAGAAGGGCCTCGGTGCCAAATTTAAGTTCCGAGACAATTGTTCTTGAAGTAGTGATGGGTTGGAAAATAATTTTTTTATTTTCCGAGCTCCAAACTTTTTTAGGTTTCCAGGTTTCGAAAGATTCGTCTGTACTCTAAACATTATACAGTTTATATCGTAACATTTGTTGATATAAATTATTATACACTGTAATTAGTGTCCAATATTCATGTTTGTAGATTCATTAGTGTAATAGCGATTGTAGCAAATTAATAGGAAAGTTTATTTTAATTATAGGTTTCACAGACCCTTCTCGCATCAAATTTATTATTTATTTAATATTTATGTATGTACTTGAAAATAAAAATAATTAAAAAGTCTCGATACCATTTTTAATATCTTTAGTGTAATTAAACTCGTTCGAGATGGAAAGAAAAATTTATTTGGACATAAATTCGGTCGTGTTTAAATTAATTTATTTGTTCTTTAATTAGGTTATGTTCGAATTAATTTATTAAAAGTTGCTGTAGCTTTGTCTGTTTTAAGAGTACGGTAATAAAATTGGGAAGACATGTGTAGAAGGAGGATTAAGGAATCTGTTTGTGAATTTTACACAAAGAAAGCTTTGATTTTGCATTCAACGGTACGATTCTTGCTTATCCCATGGAAGATCTTAAAATGGCGCAATCGAGCGCCGAAAATGGTGCCGCTGCCACGATTCCTGACCTAATTCGGTCGATTGATTGGCATATTCAGCTCGGTTTGGTTAAAGGGATATCGATATCTCGATTTTTCGTGTAACACGTTACATTGAAACGTTCCAGTGATTAATTGGCTTCAACTTTGTATAGTACATACATTTCAAACCCTTTTTTCTTTTTAATTCTTTGGTTCCTTTGAACTGTTTCTGGACATTAAAGTGAGACCACTTACAGTTTTCAATGTCTTTGGTGTTTTTAGTAAAATTGAAAGGCTTGAAATAAATTTAATTGGAATTCAATTTTACTGAAAACAGAAAAGATGAAAGTTATGGAAGGTTAGTTTATTATTTTTTTTAATTGAGCTTGTACTAGCTTCGAAAAAAAATTTTCAATTGTTGGCTGTGAGAATTATAGAAGATTCATTTTATTTATTTTTTTTTCGAAATTCAGTTTCTGTGACTTTCAAGGAAAAAATAGTAATTTTTGATCATGAGAGTTATAGAAAGTCAATTTAATTTTTCTTTAAATTCAGTTAATTTTATTTGTAAGATAAAAATCTTAATTTTTGATCATGAGAGTTCCAGAAAGCAAATTAAATTTTTTCAAAACTGTATTTACACCAGTTTCAAGAAAAATTCTCAATTTTTGGCACCCACAGTTACATAAAAAATTGAATTCGTATTAGTTTTGAAAAGAAATTTCAATTTCTGTCCACGAAAATCTATCGTGAGTGGCATGATGGCAATACAACGTTTGTAGAGTGATGGATCGGGAATTTAATGCAGTTTGCTCCAGTTGGAAATTTGCGTTCTAAGCGGCACTGTTCGCGGCTCGAGAGAGGAAATTAATGGGTTCGCGTTTCTGTGATGTATGAAGTAGTGAGGTATAGGAAGAAGCGAGCCATGTTGGGTAACTCTCAGTTAGGTAACTTGCTTCAGATCTGTTTCAGTAATTGTCAAATTTGTTTAGTGATTTATGCTGATTATCGGTAAGGCAACTAATCTTGTTCCTGAGTTTCTATTCTCGAATTTGGGTTAATCGTGGAAAAATGATTTCCAGACAGATAGTTTGGTACAATTCTTAGAATCTCGTATTTTGTTCTCTAGTTTTCTCAACCGTGGTATCTTTCTATTTTTCTATTTTAAATTTCCATTTTTAAAAGGTTCTTAAATTAAAATTTTATATTTTTTCTTTTTCTTTTATTTTTACATTATTTTTTTTTTAACAAAAATATCCTCTTTGGCACGAAATAAAAATGATAATACAAAAATATAATATTCAAGAAATTTAAATATAAATTAAAATATAATATAATAGGCAAGAAAAAATACAAAATAAAAGAAAAATATAATATGCAAGAAAAAAAAATGCAAACTAAAATAAAAATATAATACACAAGAAAGAAAATGCAAAATAAAAATATAATATACAAGAAAGAAAATACAAAATAGAATAAAAATATAATACACAAGAAAGAAAATAAAGAATAAAATAAAAATATAATATGCAAGAAAAAGAAAATGCAAACTAAAATAAAAATATAATACACAAGAAAGAGAATAAAAAAAAAATATAATATACAAGAAAGAAAATACAAAATAGAATAAAAATATAATACACAAGAAAGAAAATACAAAATAGAATAAAAATATACGGTAGACGCAAAGAAACAAATCCCGTGAAATATAGAAAGGAAGACTAAACAGGCTTAACGTGTTACTAAAAAAAGAAATATTGCACTAATTACAGAAGAGTACAAAGAATCGCATTCCCTAGTTCCGTTTACATTCTCGATTTGTGCGTAACGTGTAGAAACGGAGAGAATTTTTTTTTTTTTCGCTCACATGATACGTGCCAAACGAGTGGGAGAGCCTTACGACAGTCGCATATCCGCGTGGCAGTTTACGCGGCATTTGTCGCTCCGTCTGCGAGAACGATAAAAGGAAATGGCCTCTGGTATCGCGTATCTGTACAATCACTCCTGAGAGCACGGTTCACCTAGATATGCTAATATGATTAGAAAAGAGCAAGGGACATTTGCAAGGCTTTTCCTTCGGACCGACCGGTAAATTGCTCGCCCCTCTGATATCGCGGGCCACACGTGCGCCATTGCGTTCCGCGTCCGATTATTTTGCATTTTTTCTGGTGATACATGAAAGCGGACTGACAATAAGTCATGGATTTGTTACATGTCTATTTTATTCTGTCTTAAAGCTAACAATTGGAATTGATTTATAATATTTTATTTTTGTATGAGTGTCTTCTTGTTCGTAAGTTTAATTCATGCACACTTTCTGTTTTTTATTGCTCAGTTTATTGCACACTTTTTTATTCCATTCTCTTAATTTTTTCTAATTTTATTCTATTTTTACGAGACTATGTTATTCATACGTTCTATTCTCGTAATTTTTTTTCTAATTTTATTCTATTTTAACGAGACTGTGTTATTTATATATTCAATTCACACTCGCCTTATTTATTGCATTCTTTTTTATTCTATTCTCCCAATTATGTCTAATTTTATCCTATTTTTACAAGACTATGTTATTCATTGGTTCTATTCTCTTAATTTGTTTTTTAATTTGAGCTTACTCTCTTTGCCACTCTTAGATCTCTACAACTTTTTTCTTTTCTTCTCTTTATCAACCTCTCGAGCCACGTTTCGACTTTCTTATCTAGCCTCCAACTCGCACATGTGTTCTTTGTTACGCGTTTGAGTTGATTAAAAAATATTTTGCTCCCATAGTAACTTCGACAATCTAATAAATAAATTACCTTGCAGCGTAAAAATCCTCGAATAAATTCATCAATATAATTTTCACATCAAATATCCTTTCTTTCAAATAATATTAATTTCCGAAATAAAGAAATAGAAACCCATTTTTTAAATTCAATTTTAAATTCATTATTAAATGAAAAAGTATGTGTTTATTATTAAATAATATTATTAAAGTGCGAGTCAAACACAATTCTTAAAAAGAAAATCCCCAAAACTGCACCGTTCTATATTTACAAAACCTGATCCACACTCTTCGACCACAAAAATTTTCTCAACCCAGAACCCAATATTCAAAACAATTTTAATTACTCAAAATCTAAATATAAAAATTCCTATCCACATTTTACCGATTATTCAGCTGATTATACTTTCTCAAATCAACTTTCTACAACAACTTGCCACAAAAAAAAATCTAATAAATATCCCTTTAATTATAAATCAATTTACTTGTACTTAAAACAAAATCTGCCTGATTTTCACGTAATCACTGATGCAACGTCGCGATAACGATAGAGAGAGAGTGGCCAGCGACATTTAGACGATTTTTCTCGACCAGAAGTGTTTCAGTTCGATAATTATCAAAGGTTAACTGCTCGGCGATTCGCGTCCGCTGAAGGATAAATTGCATTTTAACACTGCAACTACCGACCGTTAAAATAGACCTATTTGTAGCGAAGAAATCAATGCGACAAG
>SMSQ01025869.1:23522-37802 GCA_019453375.1 Ctenoplectra terminalis | reverse complement strand
TAATTTTTTCTCTAATAAACAGATAAAATTCGGCCAAAATATGGTTAAAGATTTGTTTCTGGTGCATTATATATTTTTCCAAGTATCTAATATTGTAATTTCTTTGATACAAATAAGTATAATTTAATGGTCGGTAGTTTTAGCGTTAAACAAAACTNAAAGAAACAGTTACGTAATTTTGTAGCTAATTAAATTATATTACTTTTTTTGTATAGAGTTATAAATATCTCATTTCATCAAACAAAAATTTTAGTTAACTATTTCAACTCTTTTATGAGCTCTTTTTATATGAAATTCGAATTCTTACCTTGGAAGAAATGGCGGGAAATTGTGTTTTACACATGCGCAGATGTATATTCAAATGTATATTCACGCATGCGCATATGCGTTTAGTACTTACGCGCGAAGTATCCCATTTTGTTACCGCACCGTCGTTTTATTATATTGCAAATTGTTTTGTCCGTTATTAGTGTAAATTTACACAATGTTATTTATTATTATCATAAATAATTGTATTTTTGATTGAAATTGAATTATTTTTGATGAAAAGCATATAGTTAAATGTGATTTAAATATAGTATTTAATAATACAGACGAGGTAACTCGAGCGAATTTACGATCATAATTTAAGTTTCTAAAAGCGAATTATATGTGCGTTGTGTTACTTTTGCAGAAGAGCTAATGATAGCATTTTTGGCATCGCGTCATTAAAAATTTCAAGGTAAAGTACTTATTTCTAATATATTAGAACATTAAAAGTTTCATTTAATATATATGTAAAATAAATAAAAAAAAATTAAAAATTTTCGCTTCAAAAAGTTTCCATTTCAAAATAAATAATATTANACGAGGTAACTCGAGCGAATTTACCATCATAATTTAAGTTTCTAAAAGCGAATTATATGTGCGTTGTGTTACTTTTGCAGAAGAGCTAATGATAGCATTTTTGGCATCGCGTCATTAAAAATTTCAAGGTAAAGTACTTATTTCTAATATATTAGAACATTAAAAGTTTCATTTAATATATATGTAAAATAAATAAAAAAAAATTAAAAATTTTCGCTTCAAAAAGTTTCCATTTCAAAATAAATAATATTAAAATTGTTAAAAAAAAGTAAGTTTGCAGTTTTCAAACAGCTTACATTATTATGTTTATTTCTTACATAAAAACTTAGTTTCTTTTTTGCAATTGTTTAAAATTTAATATAGCATTTATTTAATCGTAATTAAAATATATTATTTAATGTTATTAGTTTCACTTATATTTTTTATGCACCATGTATCTTTGCCAAACATTAACTAGCTTAATTTTTTAAAAAGTATAAAATACGGGACCAAAAATGAAACACAATTTAATCAAAATTTTATTATATTTACACAATTACAGTTTAATATAAGTACAAAACATAAAATGGAATTGTTATTTGTGTTATAAGTTACTTTCATGTATCTATTCTGCCTACAATTTCAAACCACTGTCGTAACGCGTCGCTTAGCACAACAGGCAGAGTATCCAAGTCTCTAAGAATAATATAAAATGGAAACGGAAAATTATCCATATAGGAACGTATGCCCAATAATTTACCACCTTCAAAAACTGGCATTCTTATATCGAGAATTGAATCCTAAAAAAAAAAATAATATAAATACATAGGAAAATAGTTCAAAAATTTTAGTATAATAGTGTCTAAAAATAATTCTTCTGAATTTAATTCATAAAAGAAATTTAAAAAAAGCCATTTTTTATCTCTTTAACTTAAAATTTATTTAAATTATATTACTATTCCTGTAATATACATTTAAATAGAAAAGAACAGAATTGAAAGTTTTTCATTTATAAATCTAAAACTAAATTAATTAATTTTGTTTGTTCTTAAATTTTGTTAATTCCTTACCTTATTAAGAGGATTGTCAACTATTATGAAAACAAGGAAAATATTTAATAATTTGGCTCTCCTCACAGCTGCAGTCACTTTCTCTATTCCTTCAGAAAATATTCCTCTGCCATCTGATAAGATAGTTACCAATTTTGCATTGTCAGAGGAACTGCTTTGAGATGTGAACATCTCTATCGTGAAATCAAGCAGTTGACCAATCATTGTTTTCTTCTGCTCAAATTTCATTTCATGAATCAACCTGTAAAATTAAAAATTTTTTTAATTCCGTTTCCTAACTTTCATAAATATTTATATAATATAGGAACTAATTTGATTTTCCAATAATTTTCTTTTCATGAATACCAAATAAGACAAATTATCTTCAATTATTTAAAGTCTAGATAACTAAAAGCCTAATTAAAGATAATTAGAAATTAAACATTTGATCTTATCTAATCAGAAGTTTCATTGTTCTTAACTCTAATTTTAATGGGTTACTAATTATTAGACCACGGTTTTTTATGCGAATTCATATCTTTGAGAACATAATTAAAAAAAATAATGAAAAGTACTGTAATTTGTGTGTTTTATATATTTTATATATTTTTTCATAATGCCTGCGTTCTGTGCAATTTTTCATCTTTAAATTAGCTATAAATGCATGAAAATCCGTGGTTTACTAATTGTTATAAAATAACAATAGATAATCTTTGCCATAATAACAATTACACTTACCTAGCACCACTTTCTTCTGTAAAGTTTTCCCCGAAAGGATGAAGGATATTAACTCGTTCCCCAAAATTAATAACAGCAAGCTGACCAACCTCCAAATAAGTCATGGCTTTGCCAATTAACGAGAGGGATTCAAATGCCAATTCCTTCGAATGATTATCAGCCATACTACTGGAATCATCAATGGCTAATACAATTTGATAGTCTCTTTTGGACGGTTTCGTGCGTCTCAACCAAATTTTGTCTTTTCGAAATTCGCTGGCGATATAGGGAATTACTTTTCTCATGTTAATACGCCTACCAGTTCTGTAATCGCCTTTCAGCCGGGACGTTAACGTTGGTTCTAGTACCAATCGCAATTTTTCTGACAATTCTCTAGCAGCTGATTCTGTTAGTGCACTGATTGAGCTCCAAGCATTCGCTGCTTCCACTGAAGATGGTCCTTGGGACCACTGACCTAACATACTTTCAATTTCAGACCTCTTTTGTGCGATATCATCCGTAGAAATGTCGCAGGGCTCTGTTTCTGGTAATTTGGTGTGGATAGTTGATTCATTTCCTCGCAAAATGCGAGTTGTTTCCACTGTTTCGCCTTCAACTTCACCTCCCACTTCAATCTGTTCGATATCATCTGATCTCTCACCTCTGACATTTGTGGATTTCTCTTTTTTACCTTCTGATACTTTCTGAGACTGCTCTTTCTTCGCTTCTTCTTCTTGATCCTTTACTTCTGGGTCTTCGTGCATCTTAATATCATCGTCTTCCAGTTTATCATCCATTTGGTCCTCTTTATCTAAGTACAGTTAATAACATAATTAATTTGTTTCATTTCACATTATTTATATAGTAATGTAAAAAATTCATATAAGCATATACTGTTTGATTAACCCTCTAGAATTTTGTATAACTTAAAAGTTAAATATCTATGTATTTATATTCTTTATGTTTTATTTTATTTCCCTACTATTATATTATTGTACTTTTTTATTATATTTTAATTTTTAACAAAGCGAAGAATTGTAATCAACTACAATGTTTTTCTGATAAAGAAGAAAAATTTCATCATAGAGGGCTAGCAAAGACTAAATTAAGGTAATTGTTATATTAAATTGGTTACAGTAAGAAATTTACCTTCTTCTAAGTTTGATGCTTGTTTCTTAATTTGCTCTTCAGTAGCGGCATCAAAAACGTAATCATCAAATTTCTCAGTACTCTTAATATGCTCGTAAGTTTCACTTTCACCTCCGCCTTCATTCTTCTCTCTTTCTTCTTGACTATCTGAATCTTGCTGCATTACAGAAGTTTTTAATTTCTTTGCAGAAGGTTGGGTGTCATCGTCAACCAAGCTACGATTTTCATCACTTTGCCCTGGTTTCCTTCGTTTTGGAATAGGCTTCGAAGATTTTTCTTCGCCAGAAGTAGGAGCATTGTCCTCCTGTTTGGATCCTGAATGTCCTTGGCGTTCTTCTGTTTGCGACTGACCGATTCCTTTGAAATAATAAAATTTTATTTAAAGATAAACTGCATATGAAATTTAAATAATTATAGCGATATACAAATTAATCTTTCTTTAAAATCAGTATAAATTGAAGAACAAAGAAAAGAATTATTTATCTAGGATAGTGAAGTTTCTGAAATTATTTCTCTTAAAATAAAAATAGTAATAGTTTAAGTTTCAAATCACCTTTATCTTTTTTATCATCTGCAGTACTCTCTGTAGGGCTTATTTCCATTTGTTCTTCATTTGATTTACTTTCTACCGCATCCCTAGAGCCATCTTTCTTTGATTCAACCTCTTGCGAAGCATCAACTTCTTTACTACCTGTGTCGAAACTAGCTGGTGCCTTATCTTCCTCTATCTGATTTTCTTCTTCCATATTCTGTTCTTCTGCATCATCCTTTTTATCCTCTTCAGGATCCATAATTTTCTCATCTTTTCTTTTGTTACTGTCCGCATTTGGATCTTCTTCCTCGCCATCATCTTCTTCATCACCAAAATCCTGCTGTTTATCCTCTTCGGGTCCTTCTTTTTCTTCAGATTCTTCACCTTCTTTCTCTTCTGGAAGTTTAGATTCTTTCATCTGATCAATGTCGAAAGGATTTTCTTCTTCACCCTCAGGATTGTCCTCTTTCATTTCCTCATCCAAATTAACATCTTCTGGAAGATCAAAAGATTCTGGTTCTATCTCTGGTTGATTCTTTCCATGATAAGGGTCTATTTGATCCTCGTCTACTTCAGGTTCTTCAAATTCATTGATCTCCTTCTTTTCTTCTTCTTTCCTTTCACCATCGGGTTCTCTTTCTTCATTTTCATCTTTATTTCTGTTCTCATCGCTGTCTTTTGCACTCAATTCTTCTTGTCCAGTCTTCTCACCAGTTCCTTTTTCTTCCTTTTCATTTTCTTGGCCGTCATTTTCATTGTCCTTTTCTTCCTCTTCATCTTTCCAAATTTCCTCATCAAGCTTTTCTGCAGTTTCATCAGTTTCACCCATTTCTTTATCAAGATCGTCATCTTCGTCGTTCTTTTCTTCTTCCTCATCCTGTTCAAGATCTTGCATGTGGCCTTCAAAATTTTCTGACATTTCAATACCTTTTTCTTCTTCCTTCGTGTCCTTCTTTTCGTTTTCTTTCTCTTCTTCGTTTGGACCTTTGGTGTCTTCCAACTGGTCCTCAGTTTCAATTTTCTCTGAAACGTCTTTCTGGCCTTCGCCTTCAGCCAATCCCATTCCTCCTTCAGCAGTACTACCTTCTTGATCATCTTCAGGAGCATCCATGTTCTCTGGTTGACAGAAACCATTTGTTGCTAAATCGAGGAATACGTTTAGTTGAAGATAGAGAAATTTGCAAGTTAGACGGAAAGCTGCCACTTGTTCATGTAGGTAATAGTGAAGAAATAGGGTATATTGTTCTAGAAGAGGTAGATGCTGTAAAAGTGACCTAGAAAAACAATATAAATTACAAAACTATAGTTTACTTTGATTATAGTATGGTTTTTGGAAAAATTAAATTTTGTTTTAAAAATTTAGGTGCTGCGATGCTTCTTTGAAATGCTATTTGTTAACGTTATAAATTGAATACAGGAAATATATTATTAGTAATTAATTATATTTAATATTAGATAAAACATATACAAAGCATCATAAAAATTACTTTATTATTTATTTCTAAATAAATATTTTAATTTTGAAAGTTCACCTACCTTATGCAATCATTTGCAGACTTAACATCACATTTATAAATAATCTGCAGCAGTTCTCCAAATATTCGTGATATAGTCTTCAGTCGTAAATCTGGAATAACTTTCTTTAATGATTCTACTAATCCTTCAGTCATCAAATTCTCTTCAAAATCTTCAGCAGCCTCTTGCTCAGGCTCANGAGAAATAGAGTATATTGTTCTAGAAGAGGTAGATGCTGTAAAAGTGACCTAAAAAAATAAAACAAATTACAAAACTATATTTTACTTTGATTATAGTATGGTTTTTGGAAAAATTTAATTTTGTTTAAAAAATTTAGGTGTTGTGATGCTTCTTTGAAATGCTATTTGTTAACGTTATAAATTGAATACAGAAAATATATTATTAGTAATTAATTATATTTAACGTTAGATAAAATATATACAAAGCATCCTAAAAATTACTTTATTATTTATTTCTAAATAAATATTTAAATTTTGAAAGTTCACCTACCTTATGCAATCATTTGCAGACTTAACATCGCATTTATAAATAATCTGCAGCAGTTCTCCAAATATTCGTGATATAGTCTTCAGTCGTAAATCTGGAATAACTTTCTTTAATGATTCTACTAATCCTTCAGTCATCAAATTCTCTTCAAAATCTTCAGCAGCCTCTTGCTCAGGCTCAGTTGTTTCTTCAGTCGACTTTTGACTGTCCTGCAGCTTCTTTTGAATTACAAGAAGAATTTGTGTAACTAATGTGTCCAGTTTTGTTTCATACTCTTCTAAATGACCAGCTTTGTCAGACTGTTCAATTGATGAATTAAATGTTGATTTGTATAGTTCATAACTTTCATCAATCTTTTCCACTAAGAAATTTAGATTTTCACTAATAGGATGATCTACTGTGAAAGTACACCTAAGATCGACTAATCTCTTTCTAATTTCATTGATTTTTTGATAACCTGTTTGAAGAAAGTCAACGTGTCTTTGATGAAACAGAAAAACTTGACCTGACTTCTCAATTTTTTTTGAAACTGTGATCCAGGAGTTTAATTCATTTGCTGCATTCTTCACTAGATTTAAAGAATCTTTCATCGAGGCAATAGAATTTCTTGAAACATTACTATCTCTTAAAACAGGTACTGCAGTTTCATTTAAATCAAGAAGGTTTTCTTCTGCAAGGGATTCCATTGGACAACTTTCCAAAAAGATTAGAATTTGTTTCATAGACAGCTGTAAGACTTTTAATAATTCTTGGAAATTGTTCATAACAATCTGCAAGCTCCTTTGTCTAGGAACATCAAGTTTTTCAGGTTCTTCAACCATATGTTCCTCTGTCAGTTCCAAAATTTCATTTGTTTGCATGTTACTCGCATTTGAAGCCTTCTTAATCGAGTCTTCCATCATTAGTATAAGGTTAAACACCTGGATTCTAAATGGAAGGAAATGTTTAAAGAAATTTGCAAGTGTTTCTTTCTGTCGATGAGCCAGTAGCACAAGATGAACTGAAAGTCCACGACAACGTTCAGCATTTTGGATTCCTAAGTCACTTTTTCCAGAATTTAAAAGGCCATCGAGGAAATTCAATTTAACCAAAGATTCATAATAGTACTTGTTACAACCCGACCACTGCTCAATCAGTCCTTTATCTATATTTTCATTCTTGCTTCTTTTAAATTCAAATCTTTGAATCTCTTCCAGATCCAGAGGCGTAGACGTGAAGTTTCTAATTTCGTTTTTTCGGTTTTTCCAAGTTAAAATACCAATTCTATAAGAAATTCCAAGTCGATTCAGCGTTTTGAAATAATTTGCTAATGCCATTTTCTTTTGTTGAAGCATGCTCTTCAATTGACTTTGTTGCTTGGCTTTTGTTAAGGTTTTATCCACTTCTAAATTCTTCAGGTTTCTGCTTTCTTCGAGACTCTCTTCTATAAAAATTTCAATGTCTCTTCGAATTTGGGCATAATTGCTTCTAGAAACAATATTTTCACAAAACTGACGAGTTTTGTGAGTTAGTTTCTCAATCTTCTTTAGTTTTCTTGATTCTAGATTAATTAAGAAATCAAAAGGCTCAAGTTCTTTTCTAGAATTAATTTCCAGAGCTTCTGCTTTTGTCTTCAAAGTCAGATAGGATGCAACATTTTGTTGCAAGCTTTTCTGAAATTCTTTAACAAATTTGTGCAAGGTTCTACGTGTCTTTTCAGCAGTGTTCTTCACAGACCAGTAGCTTATATCGTTCCATCTTGTAATTTTAATGGTGTCCTTCAATTTTTTGGAGATAGGTTCTTTTAAAGCTTTTATCTTGTTTTGAACATCGCTTAGGAATTGACTATAATAGAAGAAAACGTTCCAGAAGATAGCTAACAATTCTTTCTGTTTCTTAGTTTCTTCCAAATGGCTAATATGTTGATGGAACAGATAGATTAACTGAAGTCTTGTTTCAAACTCGATTAATGATGATTCTACCAAGAAACGTTCCAAGCTTTCAATCAGTTTTTCTTTTGAGATATTATCAGATTTACTCGAATCTTCTGACTTTTCAATTTCTTCTTCAATTTCTTCTGCAAGATATTGATCTACTAAATTAAACAAAATGAACCACCACTTTGAAGCCTCAGTTTTCAAATCATCTTCCAGTACTTCCAACGAGTCTTTCCATCTTGAGATCTCGAGTTTTCTCCAACGAAGGACTTTTTCACCAAAGGATTCAATGAATTCTGCCAGACTAACAGTGAAATGGGCATTCTCTTCCCACTGTTGAATCTTTGTCAGTAGTAGTTCTACTCCAACTAAAAATCTAGACAATGAAGAGTTGATAGAAAAGCTGAAGAGTCTGTCAATTATTAGTTTGATCGAGTTTAAAATTGCATTTTCAGGCCACTCCTTTAAAAGCTCATTAATTCTTTTACAAAGTTTGTCAAAAAGTGGCTGACACTCCTCAATTTCTGGAATATTTGGATCTTTGTAAAAATCGTAGACTTCTCGATCACTGTTTCTGTCGTCAAAACTGGATATCTGTGAAATTAATACGGTTAAACTGCATACCAGCTGAGAAGACGAGTTCTCTGACCAAGTTTTCACCGAATGTCCAAACATTTCGAATCTCTGGATCAAAGGTTCAATGAAATTAGGTTCTAAATTAGTTTCAGAAGTTTCTAAATTGTTTCTAGTCTTTCTTGAAATACCGACTGGAAGATCTTTCAAATTTCTTTGACCAGAAGAGTTTTTTAAGACGTTCCAGTGGATTTCTTGAATTTTTCTTGCATCCTTTGTAGATATTAATTCAGCGAAAGACTGTTTTTCACCGGACACATTTTGTGGAATTCTTTGAAGCTCCGGGAAGTCTTGTTGATGACCTGGAAACATTTCTGCCAACTCCAGAAAGTCCTGTTGGTAACCTGGGAACATTTTCCTGAAATCCGACTCCTCTTCTTCTTTCGTCTCAAACTTTGTTTTAAACAAACTCTGTTTCTCTTCCATTTCTTCTTCTCTGAGTTTCTCCTGATCTTTCCAGAGGATTCTAATTTTCAAGAAAATCTTATTTAATTCTTCCCATAGTGGTTTTATATCATCTCTTGCAACTAGAGACAAATTTTCAAGCTCCTTCAGAGCAATTTTAGCCATTGTAAACCTATCTCTCTGAACAGACTTTGATTCTGACTGTTTAGTTAAAATGAAAACCAATTTTTCGGAGGAACACAGCTTTACCAAGTTTATATAATTCTCCTGGCATAGACCAACGACAGGAAAACGCAGTAAATTGTAATAGATGTCACTGTTTGAGTTCTGGAACTGCATGTTTGAGAGTTCATGAATTAAAATTGATATTCCATGATGCAAATTGGATATTGCAGAGATCATTGGTGAGACCAAGTCTGGAAAACCAACCAGGAAGTTCTTTTCTAATTTTCCAGAGAATCTTTCCAGTGATTTCTTCCAGGTTGTAGCCTCGTGTAGCTTTTCTCTGTGTAACTCTTGTGATTCTCTTTTCTGAAGTTGTTCAGCTACTTTACTTAGGTGTTTTATTTGTTTAAATATTGACTCAAACGAACCTATATTTTTGGAAAAGTATTCTACTTCCTCTTTCAAGTTTTGGAAGCTCGACGTTGGTCTGACTGCCTGGAAATTTTCAAAGGTCTTTGCTTCATTCGATGACACTTTCAAATGATTGATTCTTGACAATTTTCGTTCCTTTGGTAAAGAGGTTCCAAAGATGATAGACTGCAAATTTTCAATGCACATCAAGTGCTCGAGTTCTGAGATGTTTTCACGCATGTATTTTGATTTTAGGGCGATTTTTTGAACTGGATCGATGGATCCTAGATCATGGAAGAGGAATATTTGCAGATAACCTAGGATCAGCCATCCATTTCCTCTTTCAATTACATTGTTTGAATCTTCCAGCTTTTCTTTGATTTCTTGCAATAATTTCATTGGTTGGAAGAAACGATATCTTAGGTCAGTTTGTTCTTCATAATTTAATTTAAAGCTAAAGCTGTTTATGACTTTATTCATGGCAGACAGGTAGTAGTTTGCGTAGAATTGTAGGAGAATTGAATCATTGGTGGACATGCTGAAATCATCTGAATTTAAGACCAAAGAATTTTTCCATAGCAGTGCTTGAATTGTTTGTAACAGGTTCTTCTGGTTCTTGTAGTTTCCAAAATTGATTATTTCTCTTCTGGCTCCAGATTTTGTTAGGAATAGTTCAAAGATTAGATTGCAAAGGACTGATTTATTGATGAAATTTGTCTGAAAATTGGATGAAGAATAGAAAAATTAGAAATTAAAAAATAGAATAATTACTGAAATAATACTATGATAAATTAAGATTTTTTAAATTATATTTCTATTAAAGCACTGTCTTAATATTTTATTACTAATGAGATTCTACAATTAAAAACTAAAAGTATTAAAATGTGAATTGAAAATAAATATTAGGATGAAAGATTAATCATCAACCATCAACCATCAACCATCAACCATCAACCATCAATCATTAATCACTAACTGCCAATAATCAATAATCAATAATCAACACATTGCAGACTGATGACGAAATTTCTTGTATTTTGTATTTTATATCTTGTAAAGGTAAAAATAACAAACGAAAACGTAGAAGAAATTACTTTCAAAAATTATCTTTTTAGCTCAAAGTTTAAATTAAGATATATATGTTTATAATGCAAATTATTTCCAAAAGTATGTAAGCAAGAATTTATTCAATAGTCGCTTTATTCCACAGTAAGATTTATAAAAATAAGGTCCCGCCATTAATATGTTAATAATCAATTTTTAATCTTCAATGTCCAATAATTGATTATCAATTACTAATTACCAAGTACCAATTATTAACTGCTAATGACCAATGATAAATTACCAATTACCAACAATTAATTACTAATTAGATTTTGTATAAACATAAAAAAAATTAGTTTTTTAATTAATATAATAAAACAATAAATTGACAAAAATACCTCAAAAATATTAGAGCAGTCTTCCGCTTCAGCCTCTTTCGCATCATACCAGTGCAAAAGAACATCAGAATTTTTTACAGCAAAAGATCGTTCCGCAAACTCTTCGACATAGAAAAGCAATTTAGGGAATAAAGAGATTCTTCGTTTAGGCAAAGTTTCATCAGAATTCAGAGTTTTCAACAAACTAATCAAACGAGCTGGTATCGTTGGAATTTTTTCGAATTTTCTGAACACACTTTCCTCGTAAATTTTTCCGAACGTTTCGCCCACTTTTTCACACAAATCTTCACTCGATTCCTCAGAAATCTGAGCAGCGGTATTTTGGTCAAACTTCTGACAAATATCTTGATCAAAATCGTTCGAATATTCTTCGCAGAATTTTCTTTGGAAACGATACGTGAAAAGTAAGAAGAAAAATTCGTAGATCGGCCATATTTGAATTTCTCTGAATGTTTCATCGATTTTATTACAATTTTCGTTAATTTCTTTGAGTTTTATAACGTTTTCAGAAATTTCTGTAATTTCTATCAAATCTTCAGTTATGTTTCGACTTTCTTGACTTTCCTTGAAATTCCTAACACAAACTTCGATCAACTTTTCTCTGATCGCCACATTTTCAGCAACTCCAATGGAAACGATTTTTAATTTCGTTTTCGATAAATCGATTAAATCTTCCTCGGTAATTTCGAGCTTTTTCAATATTGATCGCAATTTTTCATGGAAAACCATCGCATCCTCGGAAAAATGAGGCGAAGGCGTCGACAGAAGCTTTTTGATCTTCTTTCGGATTTTTCGAAATTTATCTGCGTCGGTCAACACGCTTAGATATTTATTCGAGAAATTCGTTAATTCTTGCTGTATTTTTAAATCCAATAAATTCGGGTCGAAAATTGTGAATAATTTTTTGAAAAATTTTATCAGCCATTTATAATGAACCTTTAAAGACGAAGAAATTTCTCGAAGGTCCAAAAAGGTGCCCTGTGATTTATCGATTAGTTCCATTCTTCCTAAGTTGTGAAATCGTTGGTACCATTTTAAGCCATCTCGCAATTCCATGTATTCTTTGTCGTTTATCGATAAATTTTCGTTGTGAAGCACTGTGTCGATGAATTTTGCGGACTGTTCAGTCAATTCTACGAATTTTAGTATCAATGGCTCGTTCTTTAAATTGCTCGATAATCTTCCTGAAAGAAAATTGGGAATATTTAGAATTAAATAAAGATACGTAAAACATTTTTATTAATTATTAATCTTTCGTTGCATTGTGTTGCGAATATGCAATTTTTTATATTTTCCAACCTGATATTTAGTTATCACTGTACTATTAAATTTTATTACCGTATTATTGTAATTATACCACGATCCATCTATAACAATTATTAGTTTAAAAATTTTCAAATCAAAGTGAAAAACTGTAATCAATCGTAATTTTTTCTCTAATAAACAGATAAAATTCGGCCAAAATATGGTTAAAGATTTGTTTCTGGTGCATTATATATTTTTCCAAGTATCTAATATTGTAATTTCTTTGATACAAATAAGTATAATTTAATGGTCGGTAGTTTTAGCGTTAAACAAAACTTTTGAAAAACAATCGAATTTTTATCGTATCTGCTTAACCCTCTATGACTTTGTGTGACTTAAAAATTACAAACTGATGTATATGTATTTAAAAAAATTCATTTTATTCAGTTATCACTGTACTATTAAATTTGTATTACTGCAGCGATACCACGATTCATCTGTAGCAATTATTACTTTAAGAATTTTCGAATCAAAGTGAAAAACTATAATCAATCGTAATTTTTATAGTAAATTAGCTAGTTTTATAATAAAAGAAAAAATTCTTGAAACATGGAATTCTATACCACCAGATATAACAAAAAAGTTAGTAAATAGTATGAATAGTCGTCTTAAATATGTAATTAGTGTTAAATCTGGGCCCACTAATTATTAGTGTGACTTAAGTTACAAACTGATGTATCTATATTTTAAAAAATTAATTTTCTTTAGTTATCATTGCACTATTAAATTTAACTACGATCTAAACCACGATACAGTAATTATTAGTTAAAATATTTTCGAATCAAAGTGAAAAACTGTAGTCAATCGTAATTTTTTCTCTGATAAGTAGACAAAATTCGGGGCCATAGAGGGTTAAATTCTGTATCCTGGTCAATTCAAACATTTGTTTTGTTTTAAAATAAAGTAAATTAACCAAATAAATAAAACATCTTTAGTGGCGGATGAGAGATGGAAGGAAAAGGATAGGAAGTCGTTTCTTCCGGGGCCTGCTAGTGGACTCGTCAGTAAGGCATCCCAGCAGGTCCGTGCCTCAACCCTTTCGCTACGGACGGATTCTAGGGCGCGCTACTCCCGCTGAACGAGCCGCCGCGTCAAAAGTGTGCATTTGCGGAACAACTGTAATCGGCCATCGTACGCAGAGCGAGTGTAGTCGCCCGTAGAAAGGAAAGAGTTAAAAATTATCGCATAATTCAATTAGAAAATACGAATCATCATCGATCAATTAACACTATGCCGTCCGCACGTCTGATCGGGTTTTATTCGTTTCGCGCTGGAAGAACTGACTCAGAATATTCGCTTGACGCCAGCGGTGTTTCGAGGACATTGGGAGTGTTGGATGACAAGGCCATTTGGTTTATTATTCGAGCGGTCATAAAGTTGGAAGGCCATCGGGCACTTAGATTCTAGTACCTTTCCGCGCCTATTGCTTACATCTGTTTGCCAGATTTTTCAGTTCCTGTAATCCGTTTTAACTAATTTCGAATGACTACCAGTATCGGAGCGCCTTTCCAATTTATGACCTGCTGGGCTATTGTATCAGGGGACACGGACTTTCCGCGCGCGTCACTCAAGGGTTTGCAGTACTTGAGAGTGACCGTTGACTTGGAGGCGTAGTTTTTCGTTAGTTCTTTGTTTGTCATTTGCCAATTAGAAGTCAGTTCACCACCTCCAACGTCTCTTCCGAAAATTGTTTGTAACCAATCCGTGTC